>OX155899.1:51222759-51527049 GCA_944588485.1 Phosphuga atrata
ACTGGATTATACATAACTGTACACACTAGCGTCGTTTAGCCTGGTCTGTATAGATCTATCTATACTTGTGTGTCAAGTCTAGTCTTGTCTGTCAAATCTGTCTGTCTAGTCTTGTCTGTCTAGTCTTGTATGTCTAGTCTTGTCAGTCTAGTCTTGTCTGTCCAGTCTTATCTGTCCAGTCTTGTCTGTCTAGTCTTGTCTGTTTAGTCCTGTCTGTCTAGTCTTGTCTGTTTAGTTCTGTCTGTCTAGTCTTGTCTGTCTAGTTTTTTTGTCAAGTCTTGTCTGTCTGGTCTTGTCTGTCTGGTTTTGTCTGTATAGTCTTGTCTGTCTAATCTTGTCTGTCTAGTCTTGTCAGTCTAGTCTTGTCTGTCTAGTCTTGTCTGTCTAGTCTAGTCTTGTCTGTCAAGTCTTGTCTGTCTATTCTTGTCTGTCTAGTCTTGTCTGTCTAGTCTTGTCTGTCTAGTCTTGTCTGTCTAGTCTTGTCTGTCTAGTCTTGTCTGTCTAGTCTTGTCTGTCTAGTCTTATCTGTCCAGTCTTGTCTGGCTAGTCTTGTCTGTTTAGTCCTGTCTGTCTAGTCTTGTCTGTTTAGTTCTGTCTGTCTAGTCTTGTCTGTCTAGTTTTTTTGTCAAGTCTTGTCTGTCTGGTCTTGTCTGTCTGGTTTTGTCTGTCTAGTCTTGTCTGTCTAGTCTTGTCTGTCTAGTCTTGTCAGTCTAGTCTTGTCTGTCTAGTCTTGTCTGTCTAGTCTAGTCTTGTCTGTCAAGTCTTGTCTGTCTATTCTTGTCTGTCTAGTCTTGTCTCTCTAGTCTTGTCTGTCTAGTCTTGTCTGTCTAGTCTTGTCTGTCTAGTCTTGTCTGTCTAGTCTTGTCTGTCTAGTCTTGTCTGTCTAGTCTTGTCTGTCTAGTCTTGTCTGTCTAGTCTTGTCTGTCTAGTCTTGTCTGTCTAGTCTTGTCTGTCTAGTCTTGTCTGTCTAGTCTTGTCTGTCTAGTCTTGTCTGTCTAGTCTTGTCTGTCTAGTCTTGTCTGTCTAGTCTTGTCTGTCTAGTCTTGTCTGTCTAGTCTTGTCTGTCTAGTCTTGTCTGTCTAGTCTTGTCTGTCTAGTCTTGTCTGTCTAGTCTTGTCTGTCTAGTCTTGTCTGTCTAGTCTTGTCTGTCTAGTCTTGTCTGTCTAGTCTTGTCTGTCTAGTCTTGTCTGTCTAGTCTTGTCTGTCTAGTCTTTTCTGTCTAGTCTTGTCTGTCTAGTCTTGTCTGTCTAGTCTTGTCTGTCTAGTCTTGTCTGTCTAGTCTTGTCTGTCTAGTCTTGTCTGTCTAGTCTTGTCTGTCTAGTCTTGTCTGCCTAGTCTTCTCAGTCTAGTCTTGTCTGTCTAGTCTTGTCTGTCTAGTCTTGTCTGTCTAGTCTTGTCTGTCTAGTCTTGTCTGTCTAGTCTTGTCTGTCTAGTCTTGTCTGTCTAGTCTTGTCTGTCTACTCTTGTCTGTCTAGTCTTGTCTGTCTAGTCTTGTCTGTCTAGTCTTGTCTGTCTAGTCTTATCTGTCTAGTCTTGTCTGTCTAGTCTTGTCTGTCTAGTCTTGTCTGTCTAGTCTTGTCTGTCTAGTCTTGTCTGTCTAGTCTTGTCTGTCTAGTCTTGTCTGTCTAGTCTTGTCTGTCTAGTCTTGTCTGTCTAGTCTTGTCTGTCTAGTCTTGTCTGTCTAGTCTTGTCTGTCTAGTCTTGTCTGTCTAGTCTTGTCTGTCTAGTCTTGTCTGTCTAGTCTTGTCTGTCTAGTCTTGTCTGTCTAGTCTTGTCTGTCTAGTCTTGTCTGTCTAGTCTTGTCTGTCTAGTCTAGTCTGTCTAGTCTAGTCTGTCTAGTCTTGTCTGTCTAGTCTTGTCTATCTAGTCTTGTCTGTCTAGTCTTGTCTGTCTAGTCTTGTCTGTCTAGTCTTGTCTGTCTAGTCTTGTCTGTCTAGTCTTGTCTGTCTAGTCTTGTCTGTCTAGTCTTGTCTGTCTAGTCTTGTCTGTCTAGTCTTGTCTGTCTAGTCTTGTCTGTCTAGTCTTGTCTGTCTAGTCTTGTCTGTCTAGTCTTGTCTGTCTAGTCTTGTCTGTCTAGTCTTGTCTGTCTAGTCTTGTCTGTCTAGTCTTGTCTGTCTAGTCTTGTCTGTCTAGTCTTGTCTGTCTAGTCTTGTCTGTCTAGTCTTGTCTGTCTAGTCTTGTCTGTCTAGTCTTGTCTGTCTAGTCTTGTCTGTCTAGTCTTGTCTGTCTAGTCTTGTCTGTCTAGTCTTGTCTGTCTAGTCTTGTCTGTCTAGTCTTGTCTGTCTAGTCTTGTCTGTCTAGTCTTGTCTGTCTAGTCTTGTCTGTCTAGTCTTGTCTGTCTAGTCTTGTCTGTCTAGTCTTGTCTGTCTAGTCTTGTCTGTCTAGTCTTGTCTGTCTAGTCTTGTCTGTCTAGTCTTGTCTGTCTAGTCTTGTCTGTCTAGTCTTGTCTGTCTAGTCTTGTCTGTCTAGTCTTGTCTGTCTAGTCTTGTCTGTCTAGTCTTGTCTGTCTAGTCTTGTTTGTCTAGTCTTGTCTGTCTAGTCTTGTCTGTCTAGTCTTGTCTGTCTAGTCTTGTCTGTCTAGTCTTGTCTGTCTAGTCTTGTCTGTCTAGTCTTGTCTGTCTAGTCTTGTCTGTCTAGTCTTGTCTGTCTAGTCTTGTCTGTCTAGTCTTGTCTGTCTAGTCTTGTCTGTCTAGTCTTGTCGGTCTAGTCTTGTCTGTCTAGTCTTGTCTGTCTAGTCTTGTCTGACTAGTCTTGTCTGTCTAGTCATGTCTGTCTAGTCTTGTCTGTCTAGTCTTGTCTGTCTAGTCTTGTCTGTCTAGTCTTGTCTGTCTAGTCTTGTCTGTCTAGTCTTGTCTGTCTAGTCTTGTCTGTCTAGTCTTGTCTGTCTAGTCTTGTCTGTCTAGTTTTGTCTGTCTAGTCTTGTCTGTCTAGTCTTGACTGTCTAGTCTTGACTGTCTAGTCTTGACTGTCTAGTCTTGACTGTCTAGTCTTGACTGTCTAGTCTTGACTGTCTAGTCTTGTCTGTATAGACTTGTCTGTCTACTCTTGTCTGTCTAGTCTTGTCTGTCTAGTCTTGTTAGACAGACAAGACTAGACAGACAGTCTGTCTAGTCTGTCTAGTCTTGTCGGTTTAGTCTTGTCCGTCTAGTCTTGTTTGTCTAGTCTTGTCTGTCTAGTCTAGTCTGTCTAGTCTAGTCTGTCTAGTTAGTCTTGTCAGTCTAGTCTTGTCTGTCTACTCTTGTCTGTCTACTCTTGTATGTCTAGTCTTGTCTGTCTAGTCTTGGCTCTCTAGTCTTGTCTGTCTAGTCTTGTCTCTTTAGTCTTGTCTGTTTAGTCTTGTCTGTCTAGTGTTGTTTGTCTAGTCTTGTCTGTGTAGTCTTGTCTGTCTAGTCCTACCTTTCGAGATTATTCTATTTGGTGTTGCCTGTCTAATGTTATCTGTCTAGTCTCGGCTATTTAGTGTGGTAGACTTGCATGTCCAGCCTTGTTCGTCTAGAATTGTCTGTCAGACCTCTCCTTTATAACATTGACTGTCTAGCCTTGTTTGCTTAGTCTTATCTGTCTAATCTTGCTAGTGTAGCCTTGTCTGTGTAGCCTTTACCTGTCTAGCCGCGTATGTCTACCCTAGTATGTCTAGTCTGGTCTATTTGGACTTTTCTGCCTAGTCAAGTCTAGCCAAAACTAGACAGAAAGTTTTAGTTTATGTTTATCTTACTCTATATTTAAGTTTATTGAGACGCTGGCTTTCTTTCCAAATTTGTGAGTGTATAGACCCAAGGTGGATACGTTGTCGATTAAGGCGGCAGAGAAGCCTCCATGTAAAGTCTCATAGGTGTTTGTGTGGCATTTTTCAACAACGAAAGTCGCTGTGCAGTTTCCTTTGTCCGCCTTGAGGAAGTTCAGCTGCAAATTGAAAAGATTCGGAGTTACATAGTTATAATAGGTTTAGATTGTATACTAACGCTTCGGGTCAACTTGTCAAACCCTCCTAAACTGTCGTGTAACACTTTTCTTATAAGCGCAGATTGAGGCATTTTGTCTTCAAATGTTGTTCAGGACTAGAAATGTTAAACTGAGAAAATGTGTAGACGACAGTGACTTTTGTTTTATTTATCTAATACAGGAAATTATAATATATGTATGGATAAGGCATTATTTCGGTTTGCTTATCAATGCAAATTAAAAACGGTTAGATATATTTTGAATTTATTTTGGAAAAATATGTTTTATACATGAAATAATACGTCATGACTTTGTTATGATATTTACTGTGTAGATATCATATTATCTAAAACCCATTATAATATCAGCAGTGTGCAACTAAACAATTAATATTGTTCAGATTCTTTAACGACTTCCAAAGTCCCTTCCCGGCCTTGTTTGAAAAAGGCCATTAACTGTAATCACATCCAAATAACATTCGAAACACAATGACAAGATAACGACAATCCCTTTCCCGACTTCCTAGTATACCAGAAAGCCCTCCACACCAAGGAAGTCAAGAAGAGGAAGTCAAGAAGAGGGAGTCAAGAAGAGTCAGTCAAGAACAACTAGTCAAAAAGGGTCAGTCCGTAATCAGTATTTAGTAAGTAAAGTAATAAAGCCCCGTAAAGTATATATAAATTGTGTATGACCTAATAAAGCCCCGTAAAGTTAAACAAACGACTTCTATCTTGACTCCGTGCCCATTGCAATCCAGAAATACCAACTAGGAAACTCAACTGGTGAGTTGGTAGCTCAAAACCAACTCACTCCCCTTGCTGGAAGATCGTCCACAGCTCAAGACCGCGACCTGATGCCCAATCTCCCAGAATACAAGGAAAAAATCGTGGCAGCATTGCATCCATAACATTGGTAACAGCGGTGGTTCACCTACCATCGAAACCATAACATTGGTGGCAGCATCGCAACCATATCAACTTATTTCAAAACTATATTCTCCAATTTAAATAATCCAATATAATTCCAAAGTAGAGTTCTACTTTCTTTTACTGGCAATCAACAAATTAATGCAATTAATATAAGTAATTCTTAACTGCAAGAATACATTTTTGTTTCCTTTTCTACATTTTATTGTTAATTATTAACAATATTATATTGTTAAAGATGCGGTTTGTTCAGGGCTTGTTTTAAAAGCGTGGCCGCATTTTCGGAAGCAATCGTGTGCTTGATATGGGTCCCTTTCAAGATCAGCTCCTTAGTGGCGTTGTTCAAGACGTCAACCTCCAAGAAAATCACGCTTTTCCCGCCTTTAACAATCCTCGTGTCCACTAGCAACTCGTCTCCGATATAAGCAGCCTTATAGAAGCTGAAAACATGATATTAATAACAAGATCAAAAAATTAAAGCTTGTTTTACTCGACGTTTAAACTTATTGAAACGCTGGGGGTTTGTCCAAATTTGCTTGTTGCTAAACAAACGTTTGATATGTTGTCGATTAAGGTTGCTGCGAATCCTCCATGCAGGGAGTTAAATAGATTGGTATGTGCTTGTTCAACAACCATCGTTGCTTGGCATCTTCCATTGTCTGCGCTGATAAAGTTTACCTGAAAATAGTTTAGAAATCAGTTTTTGGATCATTTTCAGATGAATATTACTAACGCATCTGGTTAATTTGTCGATTTCACTTGTAGTCTTAAATAATAAGCTTTTGAGTAATGCTGCCTTCGGCATTTTAACGTGGCTTTTTTTCGAACTGCAAAATATTTGGGACGTTCTTTGCTTTTAAACCGAATCCCATGTAATTGTATTGACGAAAAAATGTGTTTGTTCAATCATAAAGATGTATAATATGTAATAAAAATATTATCTACAACAAATTATAAGGTAATTTACGGAAAAAGTGTTACGAAAATGTTTAAAAAATTAAACATTAACCAACTAATAAATGTTATGAACAAATACAAAGATTCTAGCAGTATGGATATAAAAATTACCGAAATCTTCTGTAAATAAATTTCCAAATTGCTGTATGCCCTTAAACTGTATAATTTAATTTGTTTACATGGTTTAAACTGCAATCTGTCCTAGAAATGGCATGGTTTGTTTGAGTTTAGTTTCAATTGCTGCATATTCGTAAGGGCAATCTTCAGCTGGCTTATTTATTTCAGCCCTTTCGCTGAAAAAGACTTTGTCAAAAAATAGCGACACCTCCATGCTGTACCTACTTTCTGCAATGGCACGACGTTATTATAATAGTATATTACGTCACGAGTGTTGTAAGAAGCATATTACGTACAAGAGGAACAATTACGCACGACCCGCGTAGCGGGGAGTGCGTAATTCCGAGATTACGCAATTGCCTTACAACTCGAGTTATGTACTATACTTTATGTACGACCACACTAATTTGTTTCTGTTTAATAAGAAAAATATGTTTGATGTAAAAAATGTATTTCTTATTAAATTATGTTTATTTAATTATCATTATAATAAACAAACAGTTGTATTTTCATATATAACTGTTACTCGACATTATTTAACTTGAAAGAAATGAAAAGAAATAAATTCTTAATGATTACATACCTTATTATTTAGTACTTATTTGGGTTAAACTGAAATATGAGTGCTTATAGATATAGGCAACCCAATGTAGCCAATGTCAATTTCCGTTAGTTGGAATTGTGGCACGGGGGGCGCTAAACATATTGGCACGTAGTAGCAGCTCACAACCAATCTAATTGTAATCTCATTTTTCTAATTGTTACTTGCTCTTCCAATGTTCTGTTGTTACTAGATATATATATCGGCCGGCAGGTAAGGCTCTAGACTACAAATCCTGCGATTGTGGGTTCGATCTCCACACCAAGCCAAATTGATGAGACAATTTTTCGGCCAAGGTTCACTCAGCCTTTGAAAATGAGGAGCTGGGGTTAAACCTGGCGTAATAATAGGCGGCGTAGGAGCGTAGGACCAGCCATCCTATCTCCAGCATAAGCCGAGGATGACAAATAGCTACCTTTGCTTAGCTATCACCCCTTAAGGCAACCTGTCAGTGCGACGTGTAGACAACCCTCAAGATGGTGCACTCCGGGCAACGTCCTGCCTCGGCAGGAAGGCAGAAAGTCTACACACACGGCGGCCGAACTAGATGTAGAATCTCTCACGGCCATAGAAATCTGCAGACACAGCTGTTACATACTTAAATTTATATATATATATATATATATATATATATATATATATATATATATATATATATATATATACTTAATTACAAATGTTTGTAGAAAGCCATACAATAAATAAATAAATAAATAACTAGATATATACAATGTTGGTTATCTTCTAGCATATGTTCTGTGATTGCTAGATATATAAAATGTTGATTATCTTCTAGCATATATTCTAATTTTTCTATAGAATTTTCTATACGTGTGAAAACTTTAACTGGAATAAACTTCATAACTTCGATATAGGCGATTTTTGAAAAAAATCCGGAAACACGTTACGTATTGTTTTTTCTTGCCCTCATTTCTATGTATATGCTGTTTGTTTATCTCTTCCCGGGAGTGCCCGACCACCTCCGACGTTTTTCTTTCATATGTCAAGGTATGTCAAGTGACACCTCGTTTGAAAGATCTCTTCGCAAAGAATACAACACACTATTTATTTCTTGAATATTTTCCCACGTGATAAAAAATAAAACCACTTTTAAAGTTGTATGTTTTTGACATCTGCTTTGATGCTCTCGAACAGCTTAGTTATTAGTGATAATAATAGTCACCAAAGCATATACGCTCGTCAAGTTAAAGTAGTTTCTAAAATGACATCTTCTCAATCGTATCACTCGTCTCCGAGCATCGTGGCAATGGTATGAGCTAGGGATCATATTTGTTGTACTTGTTGTCTCCACTCTTCCCTGTTTTCAGCAGCTTTTGTACAATTGTGTACAGTTGCCCCTATTTCTTTGGATATTTGATCCACATAGCGCGATAGTGATCTTCCTCGTTGTCTTTTACCCTCTATCTTTCCTTGGATAAATAAAATGCTATTTTTAATCGAAAATCTCTGTATCGACATTCTGCTGATGATCGGTTATGGCAACAGAAGCCGAAGTCAGCTTGAGGTTGCTCAGTTATTTCGAGAACAGTATCCGGATATACTACCCATTAGCCAAGGTACCATAAGCAAAATTGAGACACAATACAACAATTTAGGTCATGTCAGCGTTGTGCCCATACAGCGAAATCCCACTGCTAAAGCAGATACCAGGCTAATCGTATTATTAACTCTTCAAGAAAATCTGCTGACTCCAGCCAGGCAACTGGCCCGTGACAACGAGATTAGTCATACTACTGTCCTGAAAATTCTTAGATCACGAAAGCTGCATCCCTACAAGATGCAGGCACTCCAATAATTAATCGCATAAAATTTATTCATCCAATATTCGATTAGAAGTATACAAAAACTCAACATACAATAAATGGATGAAGTTCTACAATAAATAGCTGGATAAATACAAAAATAAATTAATCAATCCAAAATTCGGTTACTTCGTACAAAATAAATTACTTCATCAAAAAAATGGTTAATTCATCCAAAATAAAATGTAATCATCCAATAATTGATTTTTTCTTACAAACTATGATTTTTCCTTACAATAATCGATTGAATCGTTCAACATATTTGAAATTCACCCAAAAAAGGTTTTTTATTTTACTTAATAAGTGCAAAATGCACATTTACGAGTGTATTAAATAATCTTCACACTTTTATTATATGCATAATAATACTGAAAGGAAAAAACTGTTCACCTTATTGATGAGTGGATTAGCTCGGAAATAAATTGCATTATTCTATCTGCTTCTATATAGTATATATAGTGCTTCTTATTCATAGTGCATCTATCTTCTTCTTCTTCTTGTTTCCAATAGCCCTACTTTGGACCACGCTTGTTCAACTATTGGGCTTTGATCTTTGCCCAGTATTGTCGTATCTTCTGCCGGTGTAGCTTCTTTCCCTCTTCTGTCCAGGGGGTACCTTTCCTTCGTGGTTTTTCCTGAAATCCACGGACTTCCTTCAGTGTTTTTCCTGAAATCCACGGACTTCCTTCAGGATGCACCTCAGAGAAGACTGTCTGTTTTGGAGATATTCCCACTTCTTTAATATCCTTCTCTGTTTCTGTCAACCAAGTGGTACGAACCTTCTTGTTTTACCAAAAGGTGAACAGACTGTTGGTTAGTCGGTTTGGAGTCAATCTTGCAACGTGGCCATAGAAAACTACCTTTCTTTTCCTTGCACAGTTAGAGAGCCTCGGAATTCCCCATCTTTCTTTACCGGGAATGCCTAGGATCTTCATGATAATTCTCCTCTTTCTGAAAGACACTCCATGGCATACAGTGCTTCTGGTAGTAAGGCTGATGTGTTTGCGCTCTCTCTTTCGTTACACGCCGCGTTAGTTAGAAATAAAATTTATAAAGTATAAGTAAAATAAATAAAGTCCATGTTTGTAAAATTCGTTTATTGTGAAGATATAATTGTATTTTGTATAAAAAAAATTGTAAACCTTTTTTTGGGTGAATTGATTTTATTTTGTACAAATCTATCATTTATTGTACTAAACCATTATTATTTGTAAGATTCAATCGATCATTGGGCGTTTATATTTTATTTTGGACGAAGTAACCTTTTTTGGATGAAGTAATCGTTTTTTGTATGAATAAACCGAATTTAGTATTTTTCGAGATATTATTTGAAAAAAAGGCATTTATTTATTGTACGCAAAAAATCCAAGCCTTTTATTTTGGACGAAGTAACCTTTTTTTGGATCAAGTAATCTCTTTTTGTATGAATAAACCAAATTTTGTATTTTTGCAACTATTTTTTGTAAAAAACATCTATTTATTGTATGCAAAAAATCCAAGCCATAATTAATGGAGGATGACCCGGACCGCCGAATTGAATTTTGCGATCAAATTATGACCCTGATCGTCAATAACCAGATTTCATTACCATTCATTATTTTTTCCGACGAAAGTACTTTTACGGAAACAAGCACATGTCCATTGAAAGCAAAGTCCGCATATATAAGACCTGTGTGAGACCCGTTATGACATACGCTGTAGAAAGAAGAGCCGAAAGCATCACAACAAAAAGGATTACCGTACAGCAGAGATGAGGTGTCTAAGATCCATAGCAGGCTACGCACTAAGGTATTCTAGTGTAGAATTTTGAAAAAAACATTTTTTTTTCATATTTTTTTAAGTTTAGACATTCAAGAATATGTCATTAAAAGGATTTTTCAAGATACCTATTATTTCATGAGTTATAGCCGTTTTAGTGAAGCTAGTTTTGAGCCAAGCTTCGTACTGAGTGCACGTGCTAACCTAACAACGCGTTTAACATTTTTCAAGTGAAAATTATTTTGTAAATTGTGAATTTATGTACAATTTGTAATGGATAGAAAAACTTCAAAATTTAGTTCTGCACGGCCATGCAGATTAAAAAGGAGGAAATTTTACGGTAATCAATTTACTGAAGAAGAAGAAACCAGTTCCACTAGTGCATCTGAAGCAAAATTAAAACATTCGCGGGATGAGGAAGTTATAATTAATAACAATTACGGTTATTGTATTTTAGATTTTTTTTTCAGTTTTTACCACGCTTTCAATATTGATCCTGTGTTCTACATGTAAGCAAGATATAAAATTTAGTCGTACAGCTGCTCGTGGGTTAGGGTTTAAAATTGCTTTACAATGTGAGTGTGAGCAAGTACGATATATTCAATGATCGCCCTTTATAAATAAAGCATTCGAAGTAAATCGAAGAATTGTAGCAGCTATGAGATTGCTAGGAGTAGGAAGCGAAGGTATAAATATATTTTGTAGTATAATGGACATTTGTCAAGGCTTGACCATTGGTACATATTACAGTTGCCTTGGCAATTTATACACGCCCGCTTCAGTGGTTTACGATCAAATAATTTCAAAAGCCGTAAGAGAAGAAAAGGAATTAATATTAGAGTCTGATCCTCACGCTAATCCTAATCATTTGACTGTTTCTGGCGATGGCACGTGGAAAAAACGAGGCTTCAATTCTCTCTTTGGTGTTACTACGCTCGTCGACAAGTACAGTAAAAAAGTTGTTGATACGATAGTAAAATCAAGTTTTTGTCAAGGGTGTAATCTATGGGTACACAAAAAAATGATGATATCCAAGCCTATCGAGATTGGTATGAAGAGCATGAAGAAGTATGTACTATGAATCATAAAAGAAGCGCCGGAAAAATGGAGGTTGACGCGGTTGTTGAAATGTTTGGGAGGTCGGAAACCAAGCATAATGCCAAATATACCCGATATATCGGACGCAAAAACTTTCAAAGGCATTCTTGATATTAACCCCTACAATGATAACCCGGTAGTAGAAAAAAGGAGTATGTTGGCCATGTTCAAAAAAGCATGGGTTCACGTAAAGCAAAAAAAGAGAATAAAGGTATTGGTGGTAAAGGCGCTGGTAAACTCACTGATAAGCTAATCAATGAATTGTCTTTATATTATGGTTTGGCAATTCTTCGAAATCCAGATTCTGTTGAAGACATGAAGAGAGATGTGTGGGCAACCTACTTTGCCCATGCCCATAACTATAACTTTTCATTTAGTATTTTTAAAAAATTCGAAACTGTTAAAAAAATATGCAAAATTTTGTTTTTCAAATAGAAGCCATTTTGTAAAAAAAAATTTTTTACTTTAACCAAGGTTCATACGATAGCGGCATCTATAATAATTAAGAATCCGTCTGTTTTTTATTTTTCAGGTCACCAGGAGGGTTGGAATTATGCACGCCAGACACCCTCTTTTTTTGGATCCCTCACATTAACTGCTCATAACTTTATCAATTAAAATATTTTTTTTTTGGTATATTTTTGTATGTAATAATAAAACATCAATAAACAAATGATACAAAAATGGATAGTAAAAATATTTTTTGTTTCCTTTGTACAGCGCTTCAAAAACCCGGCCGAAATACATGCGTCTACACTAGAATACCCCCTTAAGGGACCACAAAAGAAACGAAGAAATCCGAGAACTTTGCGATATCCAAGACATAGTGAGACGGTCCCGAAACAGATGTCGCGAATGGAGAGATCATGTTGAATGGATGGACGACAACAGATTGCCGAAAATTGCAGGGGATGGTCTCCCAAGATCCAGGAGTCCACCAGGACGTCCACACATACGTTGGTATGAAAGCTGGAATTCATCATCCCAGCTGCAACTCTAAGCAATTAGAGAACAAGGCAGATGCCTTACAAAAAGGAAGAAGAAGTACGTTTACCTTACATGGTGACGTTAATTGTCAAAATTGAGTTTATTGGACTGCCCATAACCCACACTGGATGCAAGAAACTCATACTCCGTTCCCGCAAAATGTCAATGTATGAGTTGGAATAATAGGTGATCATATTGTAGGACCAGTATATTTCGATGGTAATCTTGATGGAGCAAGTAATCTTACGATTCTTAAAGACGATCTAATGCCAGCGTTAGCCACTTTATTACCAAATCCGTTAGATCTGGATTTACCTGATGAACGAATATGGTATCAACAAGACGGAGCTCCACCCCATTATGCTGTGATCGTTCGTAGATATTTAGACGAAGTTTTTCCCAATATATGGATTGGAAGAAGACGTCACATTGACTGGCGGGCGAGATTATCGGATCTTAGTCTTGACTTTTTCGTGGATAGTGGTTTATTTCAAGAGTAAGATCTATGTATCAAAAGCGAATGACCAACGTTACCAAGCGTTACCACGGACCAAGCGTTAACCAACGTATTAGGCAAGAAATACGGCAAGTCACACAAGAAATGTTACAAAACATTAGAGATGCATGTTATCTTCGATTTGCATTTTGCCAAAAAAGAAACGGTGCCATTTGAATGTTTATTAAGGTTATTGAAAACCGCTTATTAAGGTCAGTGAAAACATTGTTAGCTGCTGCTTCCGATGTTTGCATCGAATCCTCCAAAATTATGAAAAATTTGCGTCCTCTGCATAGAACACACATTTGACCCCGCTTAAGGGAGATGGCAGGTGGGGACGTCTACTATATATAAAGAGAAAAAAGAGGGGCGAGAACGCTACAATGCGGGGCCCATTTTTATGTTGAGCGTTGTAGATATACCCTCCTCTATTCTTAGATATTGCCCTCTCTGTGACAAATATGATTTGAACCATTTTCCACATTTTCTTCTAATGCCGTATGTTTCTAGTTTTTCCAGTAGCTTTGAGTGAGATACGCAATCAAAGGCTTTGGTCAGGTCACATAAAACACCGACTAGGCACTTTTGGTTGTCTATCCCCTGAAGAATGTGTCGGTGTAAACTAGTCCTGTCTCTCTAGTCTTGTCTGTGTAGTCTTGTCTGTCTCGTCTTGTCTGTCTTATCCGTCACTCCGTGGTTATGCGATGAACGGGTCCAGAGTGTACGGAGGTGATTCCAAGTGATTTGTCTGTCTAGAAAAGGAATGGCCCGATACGAACTGAAACTGGAAAATCTAGGGAAAAGCCAACCAGATTGTCCAAAATAAATTAAATTTGATTCCACAAATGACCATGACGGAGGTTAAAACTCTAAAGCAAGTGAGTAAGCTCTTTCCGAGTCATCCAGTTAACGAGTGGCCGGAAGGAACGGTACACGAGGAGGAGATAATACCCTTCGAACCAGCCCAAATCATGGTAGCGGCTGCTAAATTCAGACCAAAGAAAGCGAGCGGCCCGGATCACATTTCACCGGAAAAAATCAAAGCCGTCGCCACGAACAATCCGAAAATCTTGCCAAGGTTATGAACCGCTGCCTTACACAAGGTATCTTTCCGGACACATGGCAAACAGCTCGATTGACTCTTATTAAAAAGCTTCAAAAGGATTCCCTAGCACCGACTATGTACAGGGCAATATGCCTATTAGATACCAGAGGAAAGCTTTTGGAAATACTGATAAAAAACAGACTAGAGATGGAATTAGAGCAGAAAGAGACTCTCCATGAGAACCTATTTAGCTTTAGAACAGGTAGCTCCACTATCCATGCATTGAAGAAAGTAATGGAGGTACCAGAACAGATGAAGAAGAAGGCATTTAAAAATGGGATCAAGGCATTGGATTAAAGCTCATGTGGGAGATCGGGAAAATGAAAGAGTGGATAGCTTGGCCAGACAAGCATCTGGGTTAAATGAACTAGAATTAATACGCGAGCCAGAACTGCCAATCGTTTTTAATCAGATACTGGTGACACTGTAAACAGGAAAATGTTGTAGGAATGTTTGGAAAAAAGGGGATATGAAGAAAATTGAGTTTGTCAGATTTTTTCACAGAAAATGGTTCTTTATTTAAAACCAGTTGCCGACCCCTGGTCTAGTATAATTTATAGCAACAACAACTATAAACTAAATAAACAGATTTATTAAACTTTACTTAGTCTTGTCTGTCTTGTCTTATCTGTTTGGTCTTGTCTGTCTAGTCTAGTCTTTTCTGTCTAGTCTGGTCTGTATAGTCTTGTCTATTTACTCTTGTCTGTCTAGTGTTGTCGGTATTGCCTTGTATCAATAGTCTTGACTGTCTAGTCTTGTCTGTCTAGTCTTGCCTGTCTAGTCTTGTCTGTCTAGTCTTGTCTGTCTAGTCTTGTCTGTCTAGTCTTGTCTGTCTAGTCTTGTCTGTCTAGTCTTGTCTGTCTAGTTTTGTCTGTCTAGTCTTGTCTGTCTAGTCTTGTCTGTCTAGTCTTGTCTGTCTAGTCTTGTCTGTCTAATCTTGTCTGTCTAGTCTTGTCTGTCTAGTCTTGTCTGTCTAGTCTTGTCTGTCTAGTCTTGTCTGTCTAGTCCTGTCTGTCTAGTCCTGTCTGTCTAGTCCTGTCTGTCTAGTCTTGTCTGTCTAGTCTTGTCTGTCTAGTCTTGTCTGTCTAGTCTTGTCTGTCTAGTCTTGTCTGTCCAGTCTTGTCTGTCTAGTCTTGTCTGTCTAGTCTTGTCTGTCTAGTCTTGTCTGTCTAGTCTGTCTAGTCTAGTCTGTCTAGTCTAGTCTGTCTAGTCTTGTCTGTCTAGTCTTGTCTGTCTAGTCTTGTCTGTCTAGTCTTGTCTGTCTAGTCTTGTCTGTCTAGTCTTGTCTGTCTAGTCTTGTCTGTCTAGTCTTGTCTGTCTAGTCTTGTCTGTCTAGTCTTGTCTGTCTAGTCTTGTCTGTCTAGTCTTGTCTGTCTAGTCTTGTCTGTCTAGTCTTGTCTGTCTAGTCTTGTCTGTCTAGTCTTGTCTGTCTAGTCTTGTCTGTCTAGTCTTGTCTGTCTAGTCTTGTCTGTCTAGTCTTGTCTGTGTAGTCTTGTCTGTCTAGTCTTGTCTGTCTAGTCTTGTCTGTCTAGTCTTGTCTGTCTAGTCTTGTCTGTCTAGTCTTGTCTGTCTAGTCTTGTCTGTCTAGTCTTGTCTGTCTAGTCTTGTCTGTCTAGTCTTGTCTGTCTAGTCTTGTCTGTCTAGTCTTGTCTGTCTAGTCTTGTCTGTCTAGTCTTGTCTGTCTAGTCTTGTCTGTCTAGTCTTGTCTGTCTAGTCTTGTCTGTCTAGTCTTGTCTGTCTAGTCTTTTCTGTCTAGTCCTGTCTGTCTAGTCCTGTCTGTCTAGTCCTGTCTGTCTAGTCTTGTCTGTCTAGTCTTGTCTGTCTAGTCTTGTCTGTCTAGTCTTGTCTGTCTAGTCTTGTCTGTCTAGTCTTGTCTGTCTAGTCTGTCTAGTCTTGTCTGTCTAGTCTTGTCTGTCTAGTCCTGTCTGTCTAGTCCTGTCTGTCTAGTCTTGTCTGTCTAGCCTTGTCTGTCTAGTCTTGTCTGTCTAGTCTTTTCTGTCTAGTCTTGTCTGTCTAGTCTTGTCTGTCTAGTCTTGTCTGTCTAGTCTTGTCTGTCTAGTCTTGTCTGTCTAGTCTTGTCTGTATTGTCTGTCTAGTCTTGTCTGTCTAGTCTTGTCTGTCTAGTCTTGTCTGTCTAGTCTTGTCTGTCTAGTCTTGTCTGTCTAGTCTTGTCTGTCTAGTCTTGTCTGTCTAGTCTTGTCTGTCTAGTCTTGTCTGTCTAGTCTTGTCTGTCTAGTCTTGTCTGTCTAGTCTTGTCTGTCTAGTCTTGTCTGTCTAGTCTTGTCTGTCTAGTCTTGTCTGTCTAGTCTGTCTAGTCTTGTCTGTCTAGTCTTGTATGTCTAGTCTTGTCTGTCTAGTCTTGTCTGTCTAGTCTTTTCTGTCTAGTCTTGTCTGTCTAGTCTTGTCTGTCTAGTCTTGTCTGTCTAGTCTTGTCTGTCTAGTCTTGTCTGTCTAGTCTGTCTAGTCTTGTCTGTCTAGTCTTGTCTGTCTAGTCTGTCTAGTCTTGTCTGTCTAGTCTTGTCTGTCTAGTCTTGTCTGTCTAGTCTTGTCTGTCTAGTCTTGTCTGTCTAGTCTTGTCTGTCTAGTCTTGTCTGTCTAGTCTTGTCTGTCTAGTCTTGTCTGTCTAGTCTTGTCTGTCTAGTCTTGTCTGTCTAGTCTTGTCTGTCTAGTCTTGTCTGTCTAGTCTTGTCTGTCTAGTCTTGTCTGTCTAGTCTTGTCTGTCTAGTCTTGTCTGTCTAGTCTTGTCTGTCTAGTCTTGTCTGTCTAGTCTTGTCTGTCTAGTCTTGTCTGTCTAGTCTTGTCTGTCTAGTCTTGTCTGTCTAGTCTTGTCTGTCTAGTCTTGTCTGTCTAGTCTTGTCTGTCTAGTCTTGTCTGTCTAGTCTTGTCTGTCTAGTCTTGTCTGTCTAGTCTTGTCTGTCTAGTCTTGTCTGTCTAGTCTTGTCTGTCTAGTCTTGTCTGTCTAGTCTTGTCTGTCTAGTCTTGTCTGTCTAGTCTTGTCTGTCTAGTCTTGTCTGTCTAGTCTTGTCTGTCTAGTCTTGTCTGTCTAGTCATGTCTGTCTAGTCTTGTATGTCTAGTCTTGTATGTCTAGTCTTGTCTGTCTAGTCTTGTCTGTCTAGTCTTGTCTGTCTAGTCTTGTCTGTCTAGACTAGACAAAATTTGAAATTTCAACGAAATAAAGAAATTTTCCAAATTTCAATAAAACCCCACGAGTATTAACAAAACAAACAATTTAATCTCATAATTTCCAATTTCCAACAAAACAAAATATCACAATATAAAAACAATCAATCACTCTTAATCCTCCCATCTTCCTTAACCGTCAAATAAAGACTAACCAGACTACCTACGAGTCCTGGCAACATCGCGTATAACATCACAGCATTTTCACTAAAAACATCACCAACAATCCCCGCACTTAAAGGAGCCGCAAATCTAGCTAAAGACATGATACTGTCCGAAGCCCCGGTAAGCGAGCCCCTATCACCCTCCCCGCACTTATTAAACATAATTTCCATTGTTACAATTCTCAATAGCGAGGTGCAAACGCCGTACGGGATGAATAAAACTAAGAGTACGTAGTAGTTTGGAGCGAAGTACAAAGCTACGTAGGTGGCAGTCAGGATGGAAAACGAATGGAAAGCTCGCACGTTGCAGGATTTGTTCGTATAAAATTTTTTGGTTATGAATCCTGATAAGAAAGCTGCGATTACCCCGACTACGCTAACTACACTAATTCCATAACCCACGTATTTCTGGGACAGGTTGAATCTTTCTTTCAGGTACAACGATTGGTTCACGAAGAAGATGGTTGTGGATAGAATGAAGAGGAACTTAAGTAGGAACGAATCCCAGTATTTCTTCCAGTCAACTTTTTTCAGCTCAACTATCGATTTTAATAATTCCGTTCTGAGGCCAACCAACATGGACGTTCCTTCCACTTTACAATCTGCATTCTGCTTTCGTTCCGGCAACAACCAAACCAAAGCTAAACCGAATATTATTAGATTTGTTTTAATAGGGTTGGGTTTTGCTTACCTATATTCAATAGAAATGTTAAACTAGTCAAAATGCAAACGTAGAAAAATCCAGATTTGTACTCGGTTAAATGTCCTGCGATTATTGGTCCGATGACGAAACCCAACATGGTAAACGCCGTGGTTTTCCCAAAAACTTTTGAATTTTCTTCATTTTTCACAAAGTCCGCCACTATCGCTTTGTTTAGGGTTTGAGTATGTTTCACAACGCCTGAAAATAGGTTTTAGAAGTTTTTTTCAGTTTTTTGTGTTACTTTTACCTAGTAATAGTCTTATTATGAGGATGCCGTAGATTGAAGAGGCGCAACCTAGTAGGAAATAGCAAATTGCGCTCAGGAAAAGTGTGATCGTGAACACTGATTTACGACCTCTGACATCACTCCAACTTCCCTGAAAATAATAGCAAATGTAGATTAAGTGCAACAACATTATATACTGAATAACAATGCTATATGTGCTATTTGTAGTTTAGGTAATTTAAAGCATTTTAGAGTAGACTAAATTATTTTTAAATTGATGTGCTATGTGTAGTATAACCTCTAAAATCAAGCTTACAATTCCATTAAAAAATACAAAGTACAGGGCTTTCCATTTAGAAATGTCATTTTAAAGTTCGTACCATTTTTGTACTTGTAAAGATATGAATGTTATTTTTTGACAGTTGAAAAGTAAAAACTGTCCCATTAACAAAAATTGTTGATATCATCCTGAGCGACGAGGCCGATTTCCATTTAAGTGGCTTCGTGCATAAACAGTACTGTCGAATCTGGGGCTCCAAAAACCGTAGTTTAATTGTTGAGTCTTTATCCAACACTTTATCCAACATGCGTTAGAATTTGGTGCGGTTTTAGGGCTGGTGGTGTGATGGGCCATATTTTCTCGAGAATAATGAAGGTTAAACTGCTTTGGTGTACGATGCTTACAGACTTTTTTGTGGCCAATATTTGACGAGATAGACGTAGCTGATGTCTATTTTCAGCAGGACGGGGCTACAAGCCAAAAAAATGAAGACACAATAGCACTATTGCGTCAGCAATTTTCCGGACTTGTTATTTCGCGAAGAGGAGACATCAATGGCCACCTAGGTCGTGTGATTTAACACCGCTAAACTTGTTCCTATGGGGCTACGTTAAAGATAAAGTTTACGCCAATTATCCTACAACAATTGAAGAGCTCAAGGATAATATTATTATTATTATTATGCTGTTATTAACGAAATAGAGCAACCAACGTGCGGCAGAGTTATGCGGAATTTCTTCCAAAGAAAGGAAATTTGTAAATGATATCGTGTTTCACAAGTAGACGGAGAATTTCTTCCTGAAATTGAACTACAAATATAGTTACGTTTTTAGTAAGAAATGTGTTTTATAGAGTAAAAACGATACATGTTAACGCAAAACCCTGTATACATTACAGATGCATATAAAGTACAGGGTGAGCGAAACTCGATGCCTCGGCTCTATTATAAAAAAAGGAAAAAAAGATAGAAAATATCTTAAATGGGACTCTTGAGGAAGGTCCATTTTAAGCCGAATTTGCATATTTTTCCATATTTGGAAAATGAAGTAATGACCTCGTCGTCGTCGTTCATTATTAAGTTATCGTCCATCTCGATCGTCGCACTCTTAGGTCCTGATTCCTTTAGGAATTTCAGAATCTGGGTGGGATTCAAGGCCTGCACCTCCTCTGTGTTCAAGCAGTGAGCCCCAAGGTACATCTGCCTCTTGCGGAGTAATGCTCCGCAGTCTTTGAACAGATGTATGGGGGTTTTTCTTGTGGGGTTACCTAAAGAGCAAAGTTTTCGAAGAACTGAAGGCGAGAATCCGTCAGGAAATCGAAACAATCCCTCGTCAGATTCTCCGTGTTCTAATGACCAATTTTAGACATCGCCTGCAAGAATGCATCGATCGAGATGGATGACACCTTAATAATGTTATTTTTGACAAATGATTAATGTTTCTTAAATGGTTTTAAAAGCAGATTAACACGATATCAATAAGATTTAAAAAAAATGCAACTGTTTCTTTCTTAGTTATTTCAAAAATGCAGGTTTGGCTGCCCCACGCTTTAGAACGGAAGCGTTAATTTTCCGTAGTAAGTTAAAAAAAAATGCTTACGTATTAATCCGGTACCCGTATACGGGTCACAACAATATTTTACGGCGTTTTCCGGTTCCCGCAGCGAATGGGTTAAAAAGCTGAATTTTGGCACACAATAACTAATGGCACTGTTTTGCAGTATTTTGAAGACCACACTGAAGGAACTCGATTCGGCAAGCCTGTCGTCAGTTGAATTTAAAATATAGTTCGGTACGAAACATTTTGAAAGAAAATGGTTACCACAATTACGATTTTCAGAACTGCGAACACTTCAATGTCAGATCAACAACGTTCATTATTAAGGTGTCGTCCATCTCGATCGATGCACTCTTTCAGGCGATGTCTAAAATTCGTCAATTGATCCGGTGCATCGGGTGAGATCTCGAAACGGAGCGATTCCTTGGCCGTTCATCCGAATTATTTTTATGTTGGCCAAGCGATGGTAAAGTTCAATCAGGTCAATGACAATCAGTTTTTTCAGCATTTGTTGTGGGCGGATTTAGACTACTGAACAATTTTCTCAATCCGATTAAAAACCATGGACACTTCGGAATTAACGTTTGGTGTGGTATTATTAATGGACATTTGATTGATCCCTATTTTTCAGAAAAAAACTTTAAAGAGTGATATTTGCAATTTCTACAAGAAGACTTCCCATGCTTCTCGAAATGTGTCATTAAAGCAACGAGCAAACATGCGTTTCCAGCATGACGGAGCTCCACAGCATTTAACAAGAGTTGTGTAACAATAGTTAAGTGAAACATACGTAGAAAATTGGATAGGTATGAATGTACCGATACAGTGGGCGTCTAAATCACCCGATTTGGCCACTAAACTTCTTCTTATGGGAAACTTAAAGTTTACAGAAATAAAGTTACAGAACCAAATCTATTAACTTGGAACATTTAAAAATCAGAAATATTTGGAATGAACTATCTAGAGAAATGTTTCATGAGGCTTCAGTCGAAGAAGTAAGACCGCGCCTAGATTAGTGTTTAAGAGTAGAAGAGCATCCCATAGAAAATTTGTTTTATTGATTGCCTACACAACTTTGTTTCTTTCTGTGTTAATAGTAGTAACATAATATGTGTTTTGTACTGTTAAATTAATAAATAATAGTAGTACCAATTTAGACAGAACCTGACTATAGCCGAATATAACTTCGAAGGAGCCCAATCCTTCAAATATCTGGGATCTATTCTAACTGCCACCAACGATCTGGACGAAGAAATAAAAACTAGACTAATACAAGGAAACAGTTGCTTCTATGCTCTCAAAAATTTACTCCACAACTCCCTCATAACCAGAAAAACAAAAATACGCCTTCACAAAACGAGAGTCCGGCCAATAGCAACTTAGACAGTGAGATGTGGGCCTTAACAGAAAACACCGTAAACGTTTTCTTTTTCGAAAGAGAACTATAGGTGGGCCAATCCGCGAAGGAGATACCTGGAGAATTAGAAGGAACCTCGAGCTGAAAGAACTATTTGGGATGGAAAGAATTGTAAGGGCAATCAGGGCAGCAAGACTGTGATCAAAATGTCGGACGACAGGATAACAAAAAGTGCTTGACCGAAACTTAACTCTAACACCCGAGTGAAAGGAAGGCCGAAAAAAAGCTGGCGAGACTTCGTAGAAGCGGATTTGAAGCTCTTGGGAGTCAGAAGTTGGAGAATGCTAGCCCTGGTACGGCAGCAAAAGTGGGCGGTAGTTAGCCAAAACCCAAAACTAGGGTTGAAACGGCTGATAGATAGATAAAGCAGAGTCAGCCAAAACCGAAAACTAGGGTTGATAGTGGGCGGAAGTCTTTCTCGCCACAATCCAATAGAGGTGATTGTCTTAGCCCGAATCTGTAGATGTAAGCCTGGAAGTTACCATGCCCGGTAATAAATTGTCCATTTTCCGATGGACTATAAAAATTTTTTGGTACATTGCCCGGTTTCGGCAATGTTCCAACGTTATTGCCATTCTCTTTTTATATTAGCGGACATTCCGTGTTTTATTGCATACACAGGCACTTTATCGAAATATATGCTGATGTCTTCATTCCAAGAGGCTTCCTGAACCCGGCTGTCCGTTTTTTCGTTGCCCAAAATTCCAGCATGCGCCTTGACCCAATACATTTGCAGTATAACTTTTCGGGAAAGTTCCTTGAGTAGCAGCGATGTGCCAATCAGTAACTCTGTTGAAGATGGCATGTATCGCAGAGCATCGAGAGCAGATCGACTCCCAGAGAGAACATTGCTCCGTATCATAAGTTCTTTGCTAAATATATTAAAGGCTCGATTCATTGCTACTAATTCTACCTGAAAAATTGAGCAATATTGTGCTAACCTGAAGATTGATCGTGATCGTGGTGTACATCCTCGTCATCACGATACGCTGTTCCTACGCCCGATTAGGTTTTTGAGGAAGCTGTGTAAAGAGTGAAGCGATGTGTGTTGTTGGTTGTTAAGTGGTATGCTTCTTCTTCTTCCTTCTTGATTTAGGCGAATCGCCTGTTTATTCTTCGTCAACTTGCCTATTGCTCTGCACTCAGGTTGTCGCTCCATCTGCTTCGAGGACGCCCTACGCTCCTGCGCCCCCGTGGTGATTTATCACGAGTAATTTTTACTATTCTGTTGTTCATTCCACTCTTTTTTTTCTGTTGGATACCCAGCCATTAATGTCTTCTAATCCACATGTATTTCTTATACTTTCACTTCTTTCCCTGTTTAAAAGTGTTTTACCAGTAATTCTGCGAAGTACTATCATTTCGGTTGTTTCTAATGGTCGTTTAGTGTTCGATGTTTCTGGTCTAGTTTCTGCCGTATATGTTATGATGGGTCTTATTGTTGTTTTATAGATTCTAGTCTTGGCCTCAATTCCTATGTTGTTATTGCACCATATTGTACTATTCAAACACCCTGCTATTCTTGTTGCTTTCATTGTTTCAAAATCGCCAAAGCCCGAGTAGCCTAGAGTAGTAGTAAGTGGTATGCGATCGGGTTAATTATGGCGGGGTGACTTATTTGCTCTAGATGTGGTTTCTTTTCCATAAGTTCAGGGGATACGTCTAGTAACTTCTCTAAAATTTGTATTGTCTATTGTTCTTCCATTTAGGTAGTGTGGTACTTCTTTGAAGTGTATGTCTTTTAGGAGAAGTCCAAATATGGCGAAGGCTGTCTCAGTCGATACTGTTCGGTAGGCTTTGGCGGGCCATATGAAGCAGAGTCGCTGCACCCGCAGAAGCTTTGCTCTTTATCGAACCCCACACGACCTATACCAAATCGAGGCGCCGCATGATCAATTGCGCCGCTGTAGATTTGTTTAATAGTGAATTTCGCCATTTATGAAAGTCCCCATTCTTTCCTTGCGACTAGCCCCAATCTTTAACTATACTGTTTGGCCTTACCACAAGCAAGTTCAATGTGCCATTTAAAGTACAGAAATCTTGTCTATCCTAAATATTTAATGGCCGTTTCTCCTGGCCGTTTCCAAATCTTTTCGCCTACTAACGTGAAGACTGGTTAGCATTGTCTATGGTTAATATATATGGAGAAAAGGCGGACGCACTTGCGAACAGGGCGTTGCTGCAGTGTGCCCGATTGCAAAGGAGAATTTCTACATCACTAAAACCATGGCCCGTAAAGTAATAAAAGAGTGGGCAAGCAAGTGTTGCAATGGGCCCGCACAAGTGGACAACAACACGGCAAGCGAATGTTTTCTGAAATCTTGAAACAGATTGCACCTGTAGCAGATCACGGGACATTGCGCACTAAGAGGGCACCTGCAGAAGATGGGCATCTAGACACATTATGCAGACTCTGTAACGAAGAGGACAAAACTGTCTCTCATATCATCTTCCACAGCGAAGCAATCGCGCACAGGAGAATAAAACTCAATATCACAGGTGCGGTACTTCCTCCGAATCACAAGACACGTAGACTTCATGACCTAATACACGGCCTGAATCCATTTGCTTGAATGGAATAATGTGGGGGGATTTAATAGGTCTATAAGGCCACAGTGTTTTAAGGGATGCAAATCCCTGAACCCACATTGGGATGAGAAAAAAATTAATTTAGGTTAATTATTGAGAGATGCGATGGTTTTTTTTTAGAAATTTGCTTATAATTTTCTAACGGAAAAAGATAGCCAATTATTTTCTCTGCAAAATTTGTTCATAAAAATTCTTCTTCTTCTGATGCATATTCACTAATGAATGTTTGCGACCAAATGATTCATTTGTATTCCGTCTCTGGTCGTATGTATTAGGCTTCCCACTGTTCGTAAGCCGGTCCACTGCCTTAAGTTACGCAGGCACGACATTTTCTTCTTTCCCATTCCCATCCTTCCGTCTATCTTCCCCTCGATAATCAGTTGTAAGAGCTCTCTCTCTCTCTCTCTCTCTCTCTCTTAGTTCCTGTTTCCCCCAGTGGGGCATAGGGCTTCTACCAATTGTAGCCATCTGACTCTATTTCGAGCCACGACCTTCAACTCATGCCACGATTTGCCGGTGGAGGTGATTTCGGCTTCAATTTTGCGTCGCCATGTTGTTTATGGCCTTCCTCTCTTTCGCTTACTGCCCTGGGGATGCCAGTCCAATGCTTGTTTTGCAATGTTTTGTGGATTGCGCCGTAGGGTGTGTCCAATCCAGTTGCACTTTCTTCTCATTATTTCAACGTCTACTGGAAGATGGTTTGTAGAACGAAGCAGATCGTGGTTCGATATCACTTCAGGCCATCGTATTCTAAGGATCCGTCTCAAACACCAGTTTGCGAAAACTTGCAGTTTATTTGTGCTGCTTTTAGTTACTTTCCACGTCTCACTGCCGTAGAACAGGATGGATTTGACGTTACTATTATATAGTTTGAGTTTCGTTTTACGGGAAAGTATTGAAGAGCTCCAAACGTTATTCAGTTGGGCGAACGCTCCTCTCGCTCTGTTCATTCTTCTGGCGATGTCAAGGTCAGCCCGTCCATCCACTGCTATGATGCTGCCCAAGTAGCAGAACTGTTCGCATCTTTTTACTGTTACGCCATTTACTTGTATGTCCCTGCTAGTGGTAGCACCAATCCGCATATCCTCTGTTTTTTTTTTTTTGGTGTTTATGTGCAGGCCTATCTCTTCAGCTTCTTGTTGTAGCTTAGCTGTTTTATCCATCATGTCGGTGAGTCTATGGGACATGAGGCAGATATCATCGGCGTAGTCGAGATCTTCTAGCCTGCTTGATAGTCCCCAGCGTATTCCTCGAGGCTGTATTGTAACGCTAGTCATGACCTCGTCTAGTACTATTGGGAATAAAAGCGAGGACAACAAGCAACCCTGTCGGACACCAGCAGACACTTTGACCGCTTCTGAGAGATTCCCTTCGTGTACCACGTTGCAAGAGTAGTCCGCATACGATGCTTTTATGATGTTTACTATTTTGGGTGGGACGCTTCTCCGGTCTAAAGCCGCCCAAACGCTTTCCCAGTTAATAGTATCAAAAGCTTTTTGAAAGTCTACGAATAATAGAAATACCGTGGTTTGCCATTCTACTGCTTGCTCTGTTATAGCTCTGTAAGAGCTGGTACTTCGTATTTCGCATTATGTGCCCTAGGTATGCGGTTTTTCTTTTATTTTATCATTATGGGGTTCCACGTTCCATTTACTTTAATACCTTATATAATAATAATACCTATAATACTTTAAGTCCATTGACTTTAATAAATAAATAGTTTTAAGGTGTGACTCATAAGACTGATGCATTTGACCTTCTCATTTATTTGCGTTATCTGTTCGGCACGGGAATCAAAGTTGATGTCAGCCATTGATCGGGGCACTGGCCGGTTTCATATATCTTGTTGAAGAGTTTCTGAAGAACTATTATGCCTCTATCATCGAGTAGTTTTATGATCTCTGCCGGTATCTCATCAGGACCAGGTGTTTTGTTATTTTTCAATGTGCGGGTGGCCCATTCTATTTCTGATTTTGATATTTAGGGTCCTATTAGATCATCTTCCGCATCTTGATTAAGAATTCTTTCATCTGAGAATAGATTTCTAATATAGTTTTCCCATATTATTGTCCGCGTATTGATGTCGCATGCGATTTGGTTTTTCGCATTTGTTATTATAGAGATGTCTTTATCGCTATATACCTGCTGTTTCAATCAGTTTTTATGTAAATCGAAATCATCGTGTAGGGTCCGCAATTTCTCAATAGTTTCAGATTCATGCTTAGCCGTTCACTTTTCGCTATTCTAATCTTTGCTTGTATTAGTTTTTGAACCTTTTAGCTGTCCTTGTTCGATTGTTTTTTTTTCAGCGTTCATCCATCAATGAAAGAATTTCGTCAGTCATCCATGACTGCTTGTGTTCTCGTGTCTTATATCCTATTATTTCCTTAGCTGTGTTCATTACGATATTTTGGGTCTCTTTCCATATATAGCCAAGGTCTTCGTTTACCTCTATTTTTGCTGTAACTGTTTCTATCCCCCGGTTTATTTTTTTACTTATAGTATCCCTAAGCTGTTTTTTTTTGTAATCGCTCGTAGGCAATTTTCCTTTGCTGGGCTATTCAGAAAAAATTAGATCATTTTAAATATGAAAAACATTCTGGGAAAATAAAATTCGTTGTTATTATTTCATTTTCCAAATATGGAAAAATATACAATTTCCTAACACAATCCAATTTAGGGATTGCCCCCTTTTCAGATTTTTCATATCGTTTTTCATTTTCTTATAACAGAGCTGAGACATCGTGTTTCGCTCACACTGTACATATGAATATATAGTACAAGGATCTGAATTGATTAATCTATACTAAATTCGCATAATCGAATTCGCATAATCAACATAAATTATTGACGAAAATATTATGCAATAATGGAAAACCCGCTAATATTCGTATATTCGTATGAAATCCGCATTTTATAAAGCAATAAAGTTTTTGCCAGCCGAGTTATGAACTGGTTAAAGATTTTCGAGGAGTTTTATTAAGATATACGTTAGGTTCATTTCTAAAAAAAAATTTAAATTTCATACTATTATTGGTCCGGATAGAACTTGGAGCGCAGAATAAGACGAGCTCAAAATCCCCACAGTCAAATGTGACGCGCCGAGCGACCTTACGTAAGGTGCCAAAACAGGAAACGTCAGTCCAACAGCAAACAAATCCTAAAACGAAACTTTCACAGTTAAGCCATCCCTCGCACTGCACCAAACTTACCAAAAACGAAATCACATACGTCAAATTAATCACATTCTTCGGAACGTCCATGCTTCGTCCTCGCAAACGCAAAACTAAAGTTCACTGAACACTGCCTTATTATTTAATTTTGTTGTTAGGTTAACGTGACAATTATTTCATTGAACGTGTCCCTGATATTTAACAAATTTCAACGCGGATACAATTTCGTGCATTTTTAGACTGTTTTTTTCAAATTTCAAATTCAACGTTAGACCGAAGGTCGCGCTTATCATAAATTCCACGAATACAAATAGGTTTTTATCGCGAAGGATAAAAACCTATTTGTTTATAAATGCAGGTCGCGGAACAAACGATTACAATAAATTGATTTATTAAATGTGTGAATGCAACTTGTATGCTGTTGTATACGCTTGGTTGCTATAAATAAATCGACTTTTATCGCAATATAAAACTGTCATAAACACGCCACTAAATTTGAAATGTCCAAATAAAAATTATCAGTCAAAATTTAATTTCCTCCATTAATTTATTTTATATTCTCTCAAGATAAAATGAACTAATTAGTTTTAAAAATCTAGTAAATACATCTGTAAATAGATCTTCCTATAAAGGTACGTTTAAAATGACACACATGTATGAGTACATGTTTGAGATACAAGTGTGAGCATGCATCAAAAAGTGTGCGGATACAAATCATGAAACATGTTGATAAAAGTGGATTCGTTTACACTTGTTCAACAAGTTCAGAAAGAAGTTAAACGGTTTTCGTTGATTTAGGTACGTTTATTATTATTTATGTAAATATATAACAGTAGTTTATGATACGAGTGTGTGAAGAAGGGCTTCTGTGTATGAGTTGCAAAGTTTGTTAATCGCAATGAGTGCACAAAAGCATGCACATTATTTTATCAACGAAGCATGTTAATATTCTGTTGAACTTACAAAAAAAAAGAATCTTACCGATAATATTGAAGAATTCTAAATTTGACAGACAAAATACTCCAAATCACTGACACAATAAGGTTAGAAGGTTCAGCGTCTCAGTGAAAAAAAAAACGCACATTGACGGGAATAGTATTGGGTCGTTGTCGATGTAATCTAGGTTAACCCAGATTTAATCTACATTAGGTTACGTCTATATTTTTTATTTAGTGACGCGAATTGTTGAATTGTTGAAGAGCGATGTAAAAAGTGCAAAACAGCAATAAAAGCAGCCGCATGCGAGGTACTAGGCACGCCCACGGGAACCAATACAAATGGATGGTTTGACGAAAAATGCCGAGAGGCAGAGAAAAATCAAGCCTATAAAGCAATGCAGTGAAGACACAAGAAACTCAGCTGAACTATACAAACAACGGAGACGAGAGGTAAAGCGAGTACACAAGGCCTACACAAATAGAGGCCTCATGGAAACATAATGAAACCAGGAAATTCTACCAGAAGGTAAACGAATCAATGAGGGAGTTTATGCCCAGAATCACTAAGTGCAGAGACAAGGAAGGAAAAATCCTAGATACAAAGCCCGAAATACTTAAACGCTGGACGGAACATTTCCAAGAACTGTTAAACGACGACGAAGAAGCTGGAAATGTAGCAACACAAGCAAGTCCGACTGCACAAAATACATATGAGTACCCCCGTACCAACCTACGAAGAGGTCATAGCCGCAATCAAAAAGCTGAACAACAATAAGTCGCCAGGAAGTGATGGAATCGCAGGAGAACTACTTAAAAGCGGAGGAGAAGCACTAGCAGACCAGACTCATCAAATAATAATAGACGTATGGAACACCCAAACAATGCCAGCGGAATAGAACCTTGGCATAATATGCCCCCTGCACAAGAAAGGGAACCAACTACTATGCAGCAACTATAGGGGAATTACACTCCTCAACACAATATACAAACTCCTCTCCAACATACTATACAACAGACAATTAACTAATGCTGAAGATATCGTCGGACAGTATCAGTGCGGCTTTCGACCCAACAAATCAACCACTGACCAGCTGTTTACGCTACGACAGATACTAGAGAAAACGCATGAATGGAGCATAGACACGTATCACACATTTATCAACTTTAAGGTGGCATACGATAACGTTAACAGATCGAAACTAATCGAAGCTATGCGAGAATTTAAGATACCCCGGAAGCTAGTAGAACTCACTCAGATGACATTAACAAACGTCCGGTGTGCAGTCAAAATACGAAGTGACATGTCAGAGCAATTTAGCACACAAAGAGGACTGCGGCAAGGCGATGCACTGGCATGCCTGCTATTTAATATAGCACTAGAGAAAGTAATTAGGGACTCCAAGGTTGATTTGTTGGGTACAAACTACAGGCACAATCTTTAACAAATCGGCCCAAATACTAACATATGTAGACCACATAAACATAATCGGGAGATCGGTCGCATCGGCCAAGTAGACATTTATAAAAATCGAGGAAGCCAACTGTTCTACCAATGGGTCTGCGTAAGTAAACGAAAGCAAGACGAAACACATGATAGGAACCGCAAATGAGCGAATAGGACTGGGCAAAATCTGACCATCGGAGAATACAACACCGAAGAGGTACAGGAATTCATATAGCTGGGCTCACTAGTATATAGGCAAAACAACGTGAAGGAAGAAATAAGAAGAAGACTAGTCTTAGCAAATAAATGTTACTACGCCCTCAGGCAACACTTATCCAGGACACTTACCCGAACATCCAAGATAACTCTATACAAAACACTCATTATATCAGTTCTGAAATACGGTTCGGAGGCGTGGGCGATAACAAAGAACGATAAAAAACTAATTGCCACCTTCGAAAGAAAAATATTACGAAGAATATACAGAGCCATAAATGTAGACAACCAATGGAGAAGAAGATACAACGTAGAACTATACGAATTATATGGAGACAACGACATCATAACAAAAATTAAAGTGAGTAGACTGCAATGGGCTGGACACGTTATAAGGGCAGATTTAAAAACAACCATAAAAAAATTATATACCAGCAAATCAGAAGGGCGGAGAAAGTAGGGAAGACCCAGACTCAGATGGAACGACGTAATAGACGAAGATGTACGAGCAATTAAGGTGTCAAACTGTAGAACAGGCGCCAGAGACCGAAACCCGTTCAGACAAATACTAGAGGAGGCCAAGACTCAACCCGGGTTGTCGTGCCAGTGATGATGATGACACGAATTGTTGACATAAAATCAACAAACAGAAATCGTTTAATAATGAAACTCCATTTGATTTACATTGGACTTTTACGCATGATTTTGATACTTTAACACACGAAATAATAATGGCATCTTCACATACAATATTTTGCTTATTAATGGAATAGTTTTGGTGTACGTATAGATAAAATATATTAACTGTAATTTTCAGTTGACTTTACCCAAATTTTGCTTTGCCCATTTATTAATAATTTGTTATTTTCCATAATTACATTATTATCAATAATTAATCAAATATTTATTACGATCAGAACTATGACAGGACAAGACAAGATTAGACAAGGCCACAGAAAGGTAGACAAACCGTTGGTTATAAGTTTTAGTTAAATTAGATATTCAAATAATGTATACATACTTCACACTGGAATATTAACAAATCCTAGAATTTTGATAGAATTTTTGAAACCATCCTACGTTTTAGAAAATCATACAAACTTAAAACAAACGGAACACAGTCTGAATATATAAATATATTCAGCTTTTCCAGAGCTCTATAACAATTATTGAGTCTTTTTAGGACTACCAAAACAAATCTCACATGCAATTTGTAAGTTATTTTATAGCTTTCAGTCCACCTTCGTGCCACTCAACAAAAACCATAAAAATAACATCGTTTTTAAGATCATGTCTTTCTGATACCTTGAGTGGATAGCCATCTGTGGACGCGTTTCGAGATTTATCTCTCATCAGCACAGCTTTGATTCCATGAACAATGTTTACAAATTATTGTTTCCTAGAATTTAGTTTTTTGTAGTACAAATTCAAGATAAAACTCAACGAGAAATAAAACAAGATAAAGTCAGTTGATTAAGACAATATAACTCACCTCACACAAGTGAAAATGTATGAAGAAATGTATGAGCTCATACAAAATATATGAGCAATTGTATGAGGTGATGTTTATAAACTTGTTTGTTGACTCGTTGACTCGCACAAGTACTCATACATGTGTGCCAGTTTAAACGTACCTTAACTAACTTCTGTTAGCCCACATTTCTCAAAAAATCTTGATAGATTGCGATCAGATTTGCCAACATTTTGTTGAAGCTACGGTTCTCAACTGTCGTTCACTAAAAATAGAACATTTTAGTTACAAACTTTTCCTTTTGTTTATCCGTTCCGACTTTGGTATCTTAATTGAAAATTTTGTTGAGTGACTGAAAAAGTTGACAATTTTAAGGCGGCTACACACGATCCGGCTGGCCTGCCAGCTCGAACTGAACTGAAGAGTCTTCTTTTTCTTTCTCTAAAGTTGATACCTGTTTGATGAAGAATGCTGAATAGAACATTCCAGTTCTCATTGTCAAACGCCATTTCAAGGTCGACGAACGCCCAGAAAGTTTGGCTTGAAGTCTTCAGCCTGAAGACCGGTTCTCGGATGGATTGACGACCCTCCAAACGTTCAGGCGAAACATTGGTCAGTTATCATCATGGCTTCCACTGACGAGGACGTCTTATCACTTTTCGGTTTAGTAGCTTCTTTGGGTAAAAGGAAACCCAAAAAGGAACGCGATAAGCATGGTGTAAAGATTGTTTCAAAAACAGGCGCGTTTCCTTCCATTTTTCTACAAAATTCAAAGACGAAAGATTAAATATGAAAGAAAAGAAACAATGGGATATTCCTAAGCGAAGATGAGTCCACTCAAATACCCTATATAGAAGAAACACACGATAACATAACAGACATTGAAGAACACTTGAAGTAGAACAGAAATGGATCAAAATAAAGGAGAGCATTTTAGAAATTTTCAACAGAAACTGTATTAGGAAAAAAAGATAGAGAAAAAAAGAAGAAGGAGAAAAAAGAATCTTGTACTAGGAAATACAAGACCTTAAGAAACAAGATAAATAAGAGGGCAAAACAAGACAAGGAACAGTATTTAATGGGAATATGTGCAGGCATAAATAACAATATGAAAACTGGAAAAATGTATATGGCGTATAGGGATATTAAGAGGTTCTTTGAATCAAGAAAGCCAAAAACAATGAGCATTGAAAATGCAAAATATGTTGATGAAATGATAGTGAAAGAATGGAAAAAAATATTTGGAACAACTGTATAGCGGAAACGGTGTGCGGAAACTTGCCCATGGAGAAAAAAAACCGGCCAAGTGCGAAACGTACAAACTCCGTACAAACTTGTAAGTAAGGTATTTTTTTTTTGTGGAGGACCTAGCAAGCACATTCAGTTAACTTGACAAGTGGCCCTCCTGAAATCACGACCATCTTAGTACCGCTGCAAGCATAACCTTAAGATGTGGCTGTCGTACGATGGAATTCTACCCTATATTTTATTACCATACATCCATACATTTATTTGTTCAATTGACTGCTTTTGGGCAATTGACTACCAAGAAATATAGGGCGTACGTGATTTAAGTATATGTAGATTATAAAGAGAAATTAGACTAAATATAATATATACAGGATGTTACGGGACTTGAGTATGTCGCATGTCGGTTATAAACAAGCAAAATTTAGACATAATAACACAACTTTTTAACCTTCGGACCTAACCGAGGAGGACCTGTATGCAACCCATATTATTCTGGAGCCTGACAATACCACTACGACAACATTAGTGTATTTTCATAAGTTTCTAATAGTAAATTCGCATTTTTCTTGTAATTAAACTACATATTTACGGTTTTCAGATCTTTCCCTTTACATGTGCTGTAAGACACCGCTTCTTGCCAAATTTCATGATTCTAGGTCAACGGGAAGTACCCTATAGGTTTTGATTCCCTTGTGAAATCGCAAAATATGCGACATAAACGGTCATATCTTTTGATCGCGTTGACTTACAAGTTTGATTTTTTCACAGCTGAAAGAGACCGGAGACCCGAGTATTTGATACAAATTTCAACTTGTTACCTCTACGCGTTCCTGAGAAAAATGGTCTTGACAGACAGACAGACGGACAACAAAGTGATCCTATAAGGGTTCCGTTTTCGGTACGGAACCCTAAAAAGATGAAGTAACAGAGGATGATATAGGGGCACCTATCATGGAAAAAGAGTTTGAAAAGGCATTGCAGGACTTCAAAGGAAAGAAGGCTCCTGGAGTGGAAAACATACCGTGGCGTAAAAATCAGGCGACAAGTTAAAAAGAGAACTTACAACTTAGTATGTAATATTTACTAAAGAAAAGACTGGAGAATTGCCTTAACACTTTGTAAAATGCATAATAGTACCACAATAAACTATTCCAGTTTCTTGCTTATAGATAGAAATGAATCTTCCTTCTCTAAAGTTGATACTGTTTGATGAAGAATGCTGAATAGAACATTCCAGTTCACATTGTCAAAAGCCTTTTTAAGGTTTTCTTTTCTACCTTTTCGTTTCTATTCCAAACCTTAGTGTAGGTACCGTTAGGTCTTAAGGTAAGTACCTATACCTAAAATATCAAATGCAAGATCATGTAATCAATGCAGAACATTGAGTCGGGTGTGTCGTTTATCAAAAATAGTCACCAGAATTATTATGAAACTATTAGAAAAACAAATTGATGAAAACCTATCTGATGATCAATTTAGGTTTAGGAAAGGAGTCGGAACAAGAGAAGCAATCTTGGCATTGAGGCAAGTGATATAGAAGCAAATGAAGAAAGGCAAACCTACTTTTTAGCGTTCGTCGACCTTGAAAAGGCTTTTGACAATGTGAACTGGAATGTTCTATTCAGCATTCTTCATCAAACAGTATCAACTTTAGAGAAGGAAGAAACTGGAATAGTTTATTGTGGTAGCAAGGAAGAAACAGCACACATCAGAAAGGGTGTATGGCAGGGTTGTTCCCTGTCTCCATACCTGTTGACTATAAACTTAACGGCAAAATTAACGCACCACATACTCTTTCCGATTTATTTTAATTGTCCTCAATATTATCATACATTTTGAAAAACATATTAAGAATAGAACACATAAACAGAATTATTTCGATAATAATAAATTTGACTTAAATAATTGTGGGGAAAAAACGAAAACCAAAAATATGGATTATTTAACAAAATTATGTAAAATGATAATTATTATTATACAGACGAATAGCTTCTTTTCAAACGTTTTTGGCTTATAAATAACTAGTATTACCACCTCGAGATGTTATTACAGCCTGACATCGCCGTGGCATACTTTCAATTAGAGATCTAATCGTTTCTTGAGGGATATCTTCCCATACGCGGATACACTTTGTCGCAGCTCGTCTAAGCTCTTAGGTGGTGGATGTTGACATCTAACCCGGCGCCCCATTATGTCTCAAAGATGCTCTATTGGGTTCAGATCTGGACTGCGGGCTGGCCACTCTAGGACTTCAATATTAACAAAATTGAAATATTCAGTAACAATATGTGCCGCATGTGGCCTAGTACTATCCTGCATAACAAAGAATCCATCCCCAATGTAAGGTACAAAAGACGCAGACGTCCAACTAAGATGCAGACGTCCAACATCAAGAATCAAAAGCTCTGTGCGAGCTGTTAAAAATATTCCATCCCATCCCACCACTGAACCACCTCCATATAAAGTGGTTTCTCAAATGTTACAAGCGGAATATCTTTCGTTTGGCCTTCTGTACACTGTTGGGCGGCGATCAGAACTTACAAGGCAAATTATTGTTTCTTCGGTGGTCTACGGACAAATCTGGGACCAGTAGCTGCTACCCGAGGTCGTAAATTTGAAGCACGAAGTCTTCTTCTTATGGTATCTTGACTAACAGCAGTGCCATGAACCTCAGCAAGTAGTATTTGTAGACTTCGTGCAGTAGTGAACCGTTCCCTTAGTGTTCGAAGCATTAAAAATCGATCCTCCACGGCATTAGTAGCTCGTGGTCTGCCTTGACCAGGTCGTCTAGCGTGATATTTCTTCTCTATAAACCTTTGCCCTACCGACCGTTGTATAAGACACTCCATATCTTCTACCAAGTTCGCGATTTGTTATTCCTTCATTGGACAAAGTTACAGCACGTTGCATTGCGAGCAGATGTATTTCACAAATGACAATTATCCTATCTATTGATAAAACAAGTGAAAACCAATTTTACAAGCGAGGTTCAATTATTGGGAAAATATACTACTTATGAAAAGCTGATATGACTTCGAGATTAAATATAGCTGACAGCTAAAACCTACAAAAGGCGTAACAATAAACATTATTATTATACTTCTAATTGTTGAATCGGAAAACACATATTATTTTTAGAAATAAATCAGAATGCATGAATATATATATATATATATATATATATATATATATATATATATATATATATATATATATATGGTGCGTTAATTTTGCGGTTAAGTGTATATGTACAAAAGGCGTCGAGTAAGAGAATAATTTGTCACAGGAGTGAATATTCATGGAGATAGTCTTGTCTAGTCTAGTCTGATGAGCATCAAGTTAACATGATAAGGTTTGCTGATGACATACCGCTAATTGCAGAAAATGAAGACTTACAAAAGATCTTAAGCAAGATGGACAAAATAATGGAGGAAGAATTTAATATGAGAATAAATACAAACAAAACAAAAATTTTGGTCTGCACTCGAAATGGCGAAAACAAGACAGCACAAGAGTTAGGAATTTAAATGATACAAGAAGTAAATGAGTTTAATTATCTGGGAAGCAAAATAACGAATGATAATTTGAAAAAAAAAAACATTTACTGCAAAGAACATAAGTCTTGATGTGAGGAAACAAATGTTGAGAAGACCTGTGTATGGAGCGTCCCGCTATATGGCAGCGAATCTTGGACAATATCAGAGAGATAGAGAGGAAAAGACTACTAGATTTTGAAACCTGGTGCTATAGCAGGATTACGACAATCAGCTGGAAAGAAATGATCACAAATGAGGAATTCTTTAAAAGAGTGGGACAGAGTAGAAGATGCTTCCTTAAATATTTAAAAAGAAGACGGAATCACCTCGTGGGCCACATACTGCGACACAATGGACTATGGAAGCTTATAATTGAGGGAACAGTAGACGGCAATAATTATAGAGGAAGACCAAGACTGGAGTACATGAGTAAAATACTGGAAGAAATGAGTTGTGGCTCATACTATGAACTGAAGAGGAAGGCGGAGAGACGGGAAGTAGAGATGAGCATGGGATCCCATCGTCCCATGCCATCCCATCCCATCGTCCCATGCCAACCCATCCCATCGTCCTATGGTATGCATGGTATGAATGTTGCATGCGATGGGATCGGATGGGACAACAAATTTGTATGGGACGGAATGGGACGAGTTTTGATAATCTAGAAAATCTAGTTTGTGCATAATTAATTGCTTATCGTGCCAATATGCACATTTTCCATAATATGTCCAGCCCAGGAGATTTCTGTGATAACGATGTAGTTCCCGACGATGAAGTCTCCCGATCCGTTTGCAAGGAAAAAGGTTTACTCAATGTATAAATAAAGAAACTACGGAAAAATTAAATTTGAACGAATTATGGTTAAGTCTGAAAAGAGAGTCTGCTGTATGGAAAAAATGAGATGAATCGGTTGGGCCACGCGACCGGGATGGGATGAGATGAATGAGATGGGATGGGTCGAAAATTTTAGGTTTGTGGGCTGGGACAGAGAACGAAAATGTGATGGGATGGGACAGTGACAGGTATCCGTTCCACGGGATGGGATCTGGAACGAGAAACTCGTACCATGCTCATCTCTAACGGGAAGAATAGCGAGCTGCTGGCAACCACGGCTGTTATTTAAAAAAAGATATTCATATACGCGGTTGCTCTCTTGATCGTGATAGCTGCTCGTTTTTACTCGCCATAGACACGGCTCAATGTGATATATCGCAATAAATTCCTCCAAACAACATTTGTTTTCTTTTTCGCGCGACATGGTGCTACGAGCTCAATACTAGTCCTGAGCTGTTTGGACTGAGAGCGCGACGCCCGAACAGGCGACTGTGCCATATACACATTCAGACTAGCCTGTGAGTACGTCTGGCCGGTCGGATGGAAGAACAAATTTTTGATTCTTCTCCGGCTGCCTGAACAGTCTTAACTGACAGATCGACCGGAATATTGGCCCTTCAGGCCGACTGTTCAGTTCGAACTAGCAGGCATGCCGGATCGTGTATAGCCGCCTTTACGAAAAGAAAATATTAAGTTAAAATTATTAAATCAAAAAAAGCGGGCCTGAAAGCAAAAAAGGGTCGACTAGAAGTTTTTAAGTTAAAACATTAATATTCCAAAAAAGCAGGACATTTTAAAAACGTCGCGGGAGAAATTGTTAAAAATCGTCTGTTAACTTAGCTTATCTTTACGATTTAGGTTTCTAAACGCCTATGAAAATAAAATTAAAAACGGGACCAATTACAGATAGTAGGTGACGCGTTTCGCGTTTGTTTATCTAATTTAGAGCCTTGTTTTAACATTATTCTTTCTCAACTAATTATTTTTATTTATATATGAACATTCGATTATTTGTCTGCAGTTGTCAGATATTACTATCTTATTTTAGACATTTGGTTACTTACATATACCAAGTAAACTTAAACTTCGATTTTGAACTACTTGAAACCAGATAAACACTTACGCAAATCTAAACACATTATGTAATTCAGCTTTACATGGCAATAACATTGGTTGCATTCTTTTCGTACAACGTAATCCATAGCGTTGTCAACGTTGTAAAACTATTTTCCACTCCATTAGCAACTTTCCCGATTTCCCCATTAAAGACAACAACAAAAAATGAGGACAAATCCCCAAATATGAACGCACCCAACTGAAACGAAGACTTTCAAAGCCGACAATGACTCCGCAGACGAAACTGTACCTACTAATCTTTCTCGTAAGTGTTCACGCAGCAATTGCATAACAACCTAATCCAATTTTTTCAAGGATTCCTTATCTTTGGGGCTGCTAATGCCCGTGCTGAACACGCACATTTTGTCCTTGAACGGCACGCACACGATTACTGGACTTCTTGGCTCTATTACCGCCGTCTGCCAATTGATTTCCAAACAGATCACTGTAAGTTTTTTTTGATTTAATTTTATCATAACTGACAAGGCTAGACAGGCAAGACTAGACAGACAAGACTAGACAGACAAGACTAGACAGACAAGACTAGACAGACAAGACTAGACAGACAAGACTAGACAGACAAGACTAGACAGACAAGACTAGACAGACAAGACTAGACAGACAAGACTAGACAGACAAGACTAGACAGACAAGACTAGACAGACAAGACTAGACAGACAAGACTAGACAGACAAGACTAGACAGACAAGACTAGACATACAAGACTAGACAGACAAGAATAGACAGACAAGACTAGACAGACAAGACTAGACAGACAAGACTAGACAGACAAGACTAGACAGACAAGACTAGACAGACAAGACTAGACAGACAAGACTAGACAGACAAGACTAGACAGACAAGACTAGACAGACAAGACTAGACAGACAAGACTAGACAGACAAGACGAGACAGACAAGACCAGACAGACAAGACGAGACAGACAAGACTAGACAGACAAGACTAGACAGACAAGACTAGACAGACAAGACTAGACAGACAAGACTAGACAGACAAGACTAGACAGACAAGACTAGACAGACAAGACTAGACAGACAAGACTAGACAGACAAGACTAGACAGACAAGACTAGACAGACAAGACTAGACAGACAAGACTAGACAGACAAGACTAGACAGACAAGACTAGACAGACAAGACTAGACAGACAAGACTAGACAGACAAGACTAGACAGACAAGACTAGACAGACAAGACTAGACAGACAAGACTAGACAGACAAGACTAGACAGACAAGACTAGACAGACAAGACTAGACAGACAAGACTAGACAGACAAGACTAGACAGACAAGACTAGACAGACAAGACTAGACAGACAAGACTAGACAGACAAGACTAGACAGACAAGACTAGACAGACAAGACTAGACAGACAAGACTAGACAGACAAGACTAGACAGACAAGACTAGACAGACAAGACTAGACAGACAAGACTAGACAGACAAGACTAGACAGACAAGACTAGACAGACAAGACTAGACAGACAAGACTAGACAGACAAGACTAGACAGACAAGACTAGACAGACAAGACTAGACAGACAAGACTAGACAGACAAGACTAGACAGACAAGACTAGACAGACAAGACTAGACAGACAAGACTAGACAGACAAGACTAGACAGACAAGACTAGACAGACAAGACTAGACAGACAAGACTAGACAGACAAGACTAGACAGACAAGACTAGACAGACAAGACTAGACAGACAAGACTAGACAGACAAGACTAGACAGACAAGACTAGACAGACAAGACTAGACAGACAAGACTAGACAGACAAGACTAGACAGACAAGACTAGACAGACAAGACTAGACAGACAAGACTAGACAGACAAGACTAGACAGACAAGACTAGACAGACAAGACTAGACAGACAAGACTAGACAGACAAGACTAGACAGACAAGACTAGACAGACAAGACTAGACAGACAAGACTAGACAGACAAGACTAGACAGACAAGACTAGACAGACAAGACTAGACAGACAAGACTAGACAGACAAGACTAGACAGACAAGACTAGACAGACAAGACTAGACAGACAAGACTAGACAGACAAGACTAGACAGACAAGACTAGACAGACAAGACTAGACAGACAAGACTAGACAGACAAGACTAGACAGACAAGACTAGACAGACAAGACTAGACAGACAAGACTAGACAGACAAGACTAGACAGACAAGACTAGACAGACAAGACTAGACAGACAAGACTAGACAGACAAGACTAGACAGACAAGACTAGACAGACAAGACTAGACAGACAAGACTAGACAGACAAGACTAGACAGACAAGACTAGACAGACAAGACTAGACAGACAAGACTAGACAGACAAGACTAGACAGACAAGACTAGACAGACAAGACTAGACAGACAAGACTAGACAGACAAGACTAGACAGACAAGACTAGACAGACAAGACTAGACAGACAAGACTAGACAGACAAGACTAGACAGACAAGACTAGACAGACAAGACTAGACAGACAAGACTAGACAGACAAGACTAGACAGACAAGACTAGACAGACAAGACTAGACAGACAAGACTAGACAGACAAGACTAGACAGACAAGACTAGACAGACAAGACTAGACAGACAAGACTAGACAGACAAGACTAGACAGACAAGACTAGACAGACAAGACTAGACAGACAAGACTAGACAGACAAGACTAGACAGACAAGACTAGACAGACAAGACTAGACAGACAAGACTAGACAGACAAGACTAGACAGACAAGACTAGACAGACAAGACTAGACAGACAAGACTAGACAGACAAGACTAGACAGACAAGACTAGACAGACAAGACTAGACAGACAAGACTAGACAGACAAGACTAGACAGACAAGACTAGACAGACAAGACTAGACAGACAAGACTAGACAGACAAGACTAGACAGACAAGACTAGACAGACAAGACTAGACAGACAAGACTAGACAGACAAGACTAGACAGACAAGACTAGACAGACAAGACTAGACAGACAAGACTAGACAGACAAGACTAGACAGACAAGACTAGACAGACAAGACTAGACAGACAAGACTAGACAGACAAGACTAGACAGACAAGACTAGACAGACAAGACTAGACAGACAAGACTAGACAGACAAGACTAGACAGACAAGACTAGACAGACAAGACTAGACAGACAAGACTAGACAGACAAGACTAGACAGACAAGACTAGACAGACAAGACTAGACAGACAAGACTAGACAGACAAGACTAGACAGACAAGACTAGACAGACAAGACTAGACAGACAAGACTAGACAGACAAGACTAGACAGACAAGACTAGACAGACAAGACTAGACAGACAAGACTAGACAGACAAGACTAGACAGACAAGACTAGACAGACAAGACTAGACAGACAAGACTAGACAGACAAGACTAGACAGACAAGACTAGACAGACAAGACTAGACAGACAAGACTAGACAGACAAGACTAGACAGACAAGACTAGACAGACAAGACTAGACAGACAAGACTAGACAGACAAGACTAGACAGACAAGACTAGACAGACAAGACTAGACAGACAAGACTAGACAGACAAGACTAGACAGACAAGACTAGACAGACAAGACTAGACAGACAAGACTAGACAGACAAGACTAGACAGACAAGACTAGACAGACAAGACTAGACAGACAAGACTAGACAGACAAGACTAGACAGACAAGACTAGACAGACAAGACTAGACAGACAAGACTAGACAGACAAGACTAGACAGACAAGACTAGACAGACAAGACTAGACAGACAAGACTAGACAGACAAGACTAGACAGACAAGACTAGACAGACAAGACTAGACAGACAAGACTAGACAGACAAGACTAGACAGACAAGACTAGACAGACCAGACTAGACAGACCAGACTATGACCATTTACACAGATGAGCATATTTCAATATCTCATCGCTAAACCTCCACATGACTCAAGCTCCTCAACTTGCCGAGCTCTAACCCGAAGTAAAGTAATTTCATACCCCTATGTAAATCCTTATGGGATTTTGGTCCAGAACTGTCCTAGCTTATCTACTTTTGTGTAAAAATTAGAACTAAGAATTGCAAGATTAATAGAAAACCTTTGTTTTAGCCTAAATTAATAGAAAATCTAGGTAACAGTTTAGTATCTGTTTAAACCTGTTTATTACCCTGTTAATACCTGTTCAAACCTCTTCATATCTGTTTATTAGCTGTTAATGTCAGTTCAAACCCTGTTCATAACCTGTTTATTAGCTGTTAATACCTATTAATACCTGTTCATTTACTGTTAATACTTGTTCAAAACCTGTTCATTACCTGTTTATTAGCTGTTAATACCTGTTCAAGTACTGTTAATACCTGTTGTGCTGTTAATACCTGTTCAGTACCTGTTCTGCTGTTAATACCTGTTCAAAAGTTACACTTTTCCATAAGATTACATATAATTTGAGGCACAAGGTCAACTGTAATTATTTATTCATTAATCAACCAATCAGCATCGAGATAATTAGTTTGGCAATATCCGCCGCGGCGGATGACGTCATCTACTGAAAGGGTGGCGATCGGGCGTTATCTCTCTTAGGGTGCATGCTAGAGCCATTCTGACATCATTTTTGAATCTTGAATTTAACAAGCCCCTTACCCCAATTGACCATTTACACAGATGAGTATATTTCAATATCTCTTATCGCTAAACCCCCACATGACTCTAGCTCCTCAACTCGCCGAGCTCTAGACCGGAAGTAAAGTAATTTCAGACCCCATATGTAAATCCTTATGGGATTTTGGTCCAGAACTGTTCTAGCTTATCTACTTTTGTGTAAAAATTAGAACTAAGAGTTCAAAGATTAATAGAAAACCTTTGTTTTAGCCTAAATTAATAGAAAATCTAGGTAACGAATATACGTTGCTAATACTTCTTGCAGTAGCCTGCTTCACTAATGCCCTATTAGGCTTAACGGGCAATTACGTCCACGTCCTGATTTTAAGAACAATTTTCAGTAAGTATGACAAAATTTTATGCAAAACTTGCAATTTATCGAAACTACTTTCAGGTTTTACCGGACAAATTGATACGTTGTGCACAAACATTTTAACAAAAGACGAGAATAAAGCTCAAAATGCTTCGATATTGAATACAATAAACGTTGTTAGTATTCTTGGTATGGTACTAGGGCCAATAATTGGAGGATTGCTGTACCGTGGGAAAGATTTTAGACTTGAAAGTTGTTTTCTAGTGGCGGCTAATTTAATCAGCATAGGTCGGTCCTATCCAAGAAAAACTTGCACTTAACTAAACCACTTTATTTTTTGTAGAATTAGCTAGAAATTTCACGCAGAATTTAGAGCGGCCCACGGTGTTAATCCCAAGTTTGAACTTAGAAAAGGCGATTAAAGCAATCGTGGAATATTTTAGAACCATCTACAACTCTCACTCAGTATTAATAAGTTCCTACAAACCCGATTTAGTTTGTACTTTACGTATCCTAGTTAGAATCTCCCAGATAGCTTTCATCGGTAAATTTTCGCTGCTTTTAAAAGTTAGCTTCGACCTCCCTATTGACTACATAGGTTACACAGTAGCATATCAAAACGCAATTTCCTTCCTCCTGAATCTCGTAATTATCTCCTGCAGCAAATATTTAACTTCAACAATCTCAAACGAATTGCTCATCTCAATGTCTATATTCCCACTGTGCATTTTTATGATCTCAATAGCTTATTCGTCTAGTTTTAACATGTATTTGTTGCATTTCGTTCCGTTGGCTGGAATGCTAGTCTACTTGAGCAGTTTGTGGAATTTGGTTTTCGCTAGTCAAACCACGCAGGGATTAAACAAGGCTTTACAAATTGTCGACGTATTTTTTCCTGTGGTTTACGGAATGTTCACAGATTGGTTGCATGTGGGAGCTTTCAAGTTTTTTGCAATTGGACCATTGTGTTTTGCAAATATTCTTGTCGTGGGTTATCTTTTAAACACATTTGTATTGTTATGAAATAAAATTTATCAACTGTAGTTTTTTTCCTATAAAATAAACTAGGACTTTAGAATGATAATTGTAGATAGGAAGAGCATGGATTGAAGTTTGCGCAGTAGGCCTTCATGCCATACCCGATCAAACGCTTGTGCGACGTCAAGGAACACGGTAGAACAAACGTTTTTGTCTTCTAGCGATTTTTCGATGGCGTTAATTCTGTGAACTTGGTAAATTGTTGATTGGTTGGTTCGAAATCCAATCTGATGGGGACAGCAGCTCATATTCTTCATATGGCGCTACAGCCCAAATTGGGCCCTGACCTCCTGTATTTTTGTCCTCCACTCCCCCCTGTCTTTTGCTGTTCTTCTCCACTTCTCCACGCTTTTACTCCAAGTAGTTGGTATGCGTCTTCTCGGGTCTCTTCCTCCCACTGTTTTCTTGATCTCCCTACCGTGCGCCTGCTGTGCATTTTTGCGTTCAGTGCTCTTAGTGGTAAACGGATGTCTGGTAACGTCAATCCTGAGCACGTATTTTGTCCATCTTAGTCTTTGCAGCCTGATGAATGTAGAAATCGGTGGTTCTTGGTATATCTGGTATAGCTCGTTATTGTACCTTTGCCTTAATCTAACCTAACCTAACCAAATCGGGCCCTGACCTCGTATATTTTTGTGCTCCATTCCTCCCTGTCTTTTGTTGTTCTTCTCCACGCTTTTACTCCAAGTAGTTGGTATGCGTTTCCTCGGGTCTCTTCCTGCCACTGTTTTCTTGATCTCCCTACCGTGCGCCTGCTGTGCATTTTTGCGTTCAGTGCTCTTAGTGGCAAACGGTTGTCTGGTAACGTCCATCCTGAGCACGTGTCTTGTCCATCTTAGTCTTTGCAGCCTGATGAATGTAGAAATCGGTGGTTCTTGGTATATCTGTATAGCTCGTTATTGTACCTTGGCCTTCTGATGTTTCCGACCGTTACCGCCCCTAGAATCCTACGTAACACCTTGCGTTCGAATATGTCCATTGCGTTCTTGTTTTTTTCGGTCATAGTCCATGTTTCGCTACAATTGCATGCGATGGGCCGTATTATTGTCTTGTATATTCTAAGCTTCTTCTTGCGATATACACTATTAGATCTTAATATTTCCGCCATTACATAGTACGCCTTATTTGCTGCTAGGACTCGGCTCTTACTTCTCCGTCTCCGGTACCATCTTGGTTGATTTCCACACCCAGATAAATAAATTTGTTGACATCCTCGATGTTGTCTGGCAACTGTAATTCTGGCCTGCGATTTCTTCTTTGTATTATCACCTTTGTTTTGCTTGCGTTGATGCTGAGCCCGCTAACTTTGGCAGCTGCTCTGCTTTCAGTTGGGCATTCATTTGGTCATCTGCGCTTCCTCGGCCCCTCTGCTAATAATTTTTATGTGATCGGCATATGCCGCTAGTTGCACTGTTTTGTTGGCTAGGATTTTATCCCAACCTACACCCTAACGTCTTATAACAAATACCAGCGCTAGGTTGAAGAATGTGGGTGCTAGCCCAGCCCCTTGTTTCAACCCTTTCGTTATTGTGAAGGGGTTCGTGAGTTGGTTTTGGACCCGCACCACGGCTTCAGTTTCGCACAGACCACAGTCTTTATCATTTTCACCAGTTTAGTTGGTATCTTCAGCTGCTGTAGTATTTTGTAGAGGTTGTTGCGGTTTATCGAATCGTATACCTGCTTATAATCGATGAAGATGTTGTGCATGACGATGAAGATGTTGAACTAAACTTATGCCACCTCAGAGAAAGAAACAAAGCACTAGCGAAGGATAGAGTGGAAATGACAGCCACTATCAACAGACCAGATGGGAGCTACACGGAGGACGAAGAGCAAAGAGCTCTGCTCCTAATAGAAACCCATTTTTCGGGATGTAGAAAATACAAAGAGACCAAAAAGGACCAAAAAATATTAAACAAGGGTATTCCTGCCAACAAACAATCAAAAGATGATGAAATTTCAGAATACTTTGCAATTGAAGCATAACCGCAAGTCACATCCAAAGAAATCAAAAACGAAATTCAACACTTAAGTGCAAGGAAAGCACCAGGAATGCAAATAATAACACCTAAAATTATAAAGGAGTTGGCATTATGAAAAGGCATTATGTTGCCCACATATATCTTTATTGATCAGACTCTTCTTCATACTCAGACTCCAGTTCTGGCCAAAAAACTTCTAGCTTGCTGAGATAATATTAACACCAAAGTCAGGAAAGGTTCCAAGTTTCGTGATATCCTACAGGCCAATTAAATACATTCTGCCATGCAACATTCACGCAACGAAAAGGTTTCTCTCCTCCAGTTTATTTAAATAATATAGATCATCATCATCAATGGCGCTACAGCCCGAGTCGGGCCTTGGCCTCCTGAATGCTCCGTCTCCAGTTTTCTCGGTCCAATGACCGCGTCCTCCACGTTGCAAATTTCAGAAGCGATCTGCTGTCTTCGTCAATGGAATCCTCCCAGCGTTTTCTTGGTTTTCCGACTGGTCTTTTTCCTTCCGCTTTTCCTTTTTGTACTCGCTTGGGTATTCTTCCGTCTTCCATTCGCTGTACATGACCAGCCCACTGTAGCTTTCGGAGTTTGATGAGAGTGGAGACTTCTGGGTCCTCAAAAATAGCATACAATTCCTTATTGTACCGAATTCGCCATGCGCCTTGTTCTCTCACCGGTCCGAGGATTCGTCGCAATACCTTTCTTTCAAAAGCATTGACCAAGTTTCTACTAAATAATATAGATATCCTCCAATATTCGACAATCCTAAGATTGCATCTAGACAGCAAACTCATTTGAAAGAATCACATTACTAAAAGAGAAAAGAGATTGATCTTAGACAAAGGGAACTCAATTGGCTCATCCGTACAAACAATGAATGCTACTTGTTGCTTGATGCAACCACGGAGACCAAGTCCGGCTGACTGGAGGAGGGCCGCGCCCATCTGTACGGAAAACCCTCCAGTTTGTATGCCTCAGCTTCCATCTATCCCCGGTGCCTTGTTTCCTTTCATTTTGTGTATGGCCTCTTTCGTCTCCTCAAAGGATGGGGTTCTGTGCTGTCCCCTTCGAGCTCGTTAAAATCTCCTATGTCTTCTGCCATTTATTTTCTTTTTGTTAAGAGTTGGAAATGTTCTCTCCAGATGTTCTTAGTTTTATTCAGGTCGCTTTCCGTCTTCCGTCATGTTTTTTGATTAGGATCGTGCGTGAGGTGTAGCCTCTTCGTGTGTCTTAGGTGTTTATAGGCTTTTCTGGCCCTACTCTCTTTGAAGTTCTCTTCCATCTTAGCTATGAGCTTGTTCTCATATCCTCACTTCTTGTATCTACGTATTCTGTCCGATACACGCCTGGCTGCATCAAATTCTCTCTTTCTCCCCTTTGCTTTCCTTTCAATATATTTCTTATATTTTTGGTTTTGATCCTCTATTGCTTTCTCGCACTCCTTGTCGAACCATTCTTCCCTCTTTACTTATGTCTTAAGATTTCTGTTGCTGCTTCAGTAACTCTCCTTTTTAGCTTCTTCCATTGGTTCGCTGCTGTGTGATATTGGCAATTTTGTGTGGATAGCTTTCATGTAATCTGTTGCTCATACCGGATTCTCATCTCCGGTGTTTTTAATTTCCCAAAGTCTGGTGCAGCTGTCTTTGCGACTTCCTGCCTGTTGTTTTCCCGTACTCTGCACCTAAAATAGATTTATGTTAATAAATGATCTAATCTACAGTATGCACACCTCCTTCACTTTACATTTTTTATACTCCTGCTCCTGTCTACAATAGCGTGATCTATTTGGTTGACTGTCCTACCATGCGGCGACCTCCAAGTGCCCTTATGGATGAACTTGTGTGGGAAACATGTGGAGCTGATCACCATGTTTTTACTTGCAGCGAAGTTAATAAGCATCCCTCCGTTTTGGTTTGTCTTGTCGTACAGGAAGTGTTTTCCTATTGTTCCTATGTAATGGCTTTCTTTCCAAATTTTCGCATTCATGTCTCCAATGATGATTTTGTGGTCGTTTCTTGGGGATTTGTCTTTGATTTATTTAGCGTATGGCATATTACGACACAGAGCATATATATGACAACAAAATTATTACAAATGAACATTCAACAAATTTATATACTCTGTTTATTCTGGGATCGCTAGTAGGAAATCTTCTGGTCTGCCGTTGTAAGTCGTTTCAGAGCATTCCTCCACAATATGTTTGACGGTTTGGTTTTCGCCGCCCTCGCAGGAGGGGCTTGGACTCTTGCCCCATTTGTGTAAAGTATAGGCGCATCTGCAATGCATCTGCGTTCTGATTTCTATTTAAGCCTGGTGATGAGTTAGTAATGCAGCGCATATCACTGTTTTGTTTCGACGTTCATTCCTGATACCAAGCGTCGGTGTTGCTCCATTCGTCTTCTATTGCGTTTAGTGCGGTCTTGGTTGGTGGTTTTCTAGATCGGAGCGTCCTCGATGTCTGTATGGATCGGTTGTTCTCTGTTGTCCAGTATCTTGTTAAACGCTCTGTACAGAACGTTTAAGCGGCGCAGGCTTGGGGTAGGATGTGACTCAGTACTGGAAGCCATTCTGTTGGAGTCGATTTAATAACGACAGCAATCATCCTCATGTATGGCATATCACTGTTTTGTTTCGACGTCCATTCCTGATACCAAGCGTCGGTGATGCTCCATTGGTCTTCTATTGCGTTTAGTGCGGTCTTGGTTGGTGGTTTTCTAGATCGGAGCGTCCTCGATGTCTGTATGGATTGGAAGTTCTCTGTTGTCTATATTTGTAAACGCTTTGTACAGAGCGTTTATGCGGCGCAGTCTAGGGGTGGGTTGTGACTCAGTACTGGAAGCCATTCTGTAGTAGTCGATTGAATAACGCCAGCAATCATCCTCATTGTATTGTTGAGCTGTGCGTCTATTTTTTTGACGTGTGGGCTATTGAGCCATACCGGAGTACAGTACTCTGCAGCTGAGTAGACGAGGTCCAGAGCTGACGAGCGAAGAATAAAAATTTAAGTACCCCACGAAGTTCCGCACAATTTTTGTATTATATTGTTTCTTGTTTTTAGTTTCTCTGCTGTTTTTGTGTGCTCCTTAAACTAAAGTGTTCTATCGAGTGTCACACCTAGATTTTTGTTATGTTTGAGAGTTGTGTTTTCGACACTGAGTTCCCTATTTGCGTGTTTGTTATTCAGGTGAAAGCTGGTATATATATATATATATACTTCTGGTTTGCTAGCATTTGGTTGGAGTCTCCATTTCCGGAAGTATTTCTCCAACTTCTCGAGATCAGCCGTCCAAATTTCCTCTGCTTCCTCGAATGAGCCGCATCTTATAGTAAGTCCCCAGTCGTCCGCATATCCATGTTTTTTTGACCAAGTTTCGGGCATGTCTAAGATGTATAAGCTGAATAAGAGCGGTGCGAGCACCGCTCCTTGAGGTACACCGTTCTTGAGTTTTTTTTTTGAGAGCTTGTGTCGGAACATATTACGACTTGGATTCTGTTGTTCAGCATGTTGTCAAGCAATCGGGCTATTACTTTGCGCGGAATCGCTTGCAGCAACTTACAGATCATGTCATCATGGGATTTGTCATGCCTCTTCCAGTAGTTCGTAATATCTTTCTTTTGTTTCTTCATCTTGGTCCTCTGTGGAGCAGTGTGCATTAATAAGACCCAAATTAAAAAATCTTGGTTTTAGTCGCACTTTACACATTCGTTCTTTAATTGTTTGAAAGTCTAGGATGTTTGCTCGATGGATGCTTGCTAGGACTTGTTGCTAGGACGACTATGAATGCTACTCCCAACTCCTTCTTACCTTGCTCTTTGCAACTGTATAGAATCGTATGTGTGCTGGCGTCTCTTACTCCCTTGTTAATCCATCTTGTCTCCTGGATTGCTTTTATCATTGTCATTATATTTTTGTAACTCGCTGAGCAGTGATCATTGGGCTGATGAGATGAGCATGGGATCCCATCGTCCCATCCCATCCCATCCCATCGTCCCATGGTATGGGATGAGTGGAATGAAAGTCGCGTGGGATGGGATGGGACGACAATTTTGTATGGGACGGATTTTGATAATGTTGTAAAACTAGTTCGTGCATAATGAATTGCTTCCATATAGGATTTTTTTTATTTTCATTTGTTTGTAGGCACAAGTAGGCTTCCGAATACAAATCACTGTATTTTTGTTAGCTATTTCTGGACTTTGTTTTTTTTGTTTGACTCGGCGCGGTAGTTTTCTTTTGTGAAAAGGAAAAGTCCTATTTTATCCTTGAAAATGGTGCAGCTTTGTTTTTACGATTTTAACTATTAGACGAATTAACGTTTATCGAGCCATCACGCAAAATTTTCTTACATGTCCAGCTCAGGAGATTTCTGGGATAACGATGTAGTTCCTGAAAAATCTTTCGATCCGTTTGCGACGAAAAAGAACTACTCATTGTGTGAATGGGACGGGCCGAGCGACCGGGATGGGATGGGATGAATGGGATGGGACGAAAATTTTACGTTTGTGGGATGGGACAGTGGAACGAGAATGTGATGGGATGGGACAGTGACAGGGATACGTCCCACGGGATGGGATCTGGGACGAGAAACTCGTCCCATGCTCATCTCTAGCGTGCGTACATTCCATGTTCCAATTTCATAGGCTAAGTTGGTCCATGCGTAAGTGGTCTTCTGTTAATCCGTCCATGCCGAGGCTGTTGTATAGGTTCCGGGTCATATTTATTATTAGCTTGAGACGTTTCAAGATTAGCTTCTCAGAGTTTGGATATGATCGGCATTAATGCGATTAGCCGATACGGCTCACATCATTGTGATTTTTGCCAGGTTTTGGTAGCACAATTACACCCGCGACCTTGCATGCGGTTTCTGGATTCGGTTTCCTGATTCCTGATTCGAAATTCCGCGAGACTAGCGCAGACGTTCGATTTTTTGTATTAGGAATTTACACCGCCAGTAGGTTATGTTTACGAAAGTGTCTCTCAACTTTCGTGAACGCACGTTTAAGATGGACGACGACGAATTAATTTCGATTGCACTTTTACTGGTGAAGTAAGAAAAAAAGGAAATGTCGATGTTGGGAACACTCAGTTACCAAAAGAATAAAATAGTCAATTCTATAGGAAAAGAGCAAAATTACGAGCACAAACAGAAGAGTTCTACAAATTTTATAGGATGTCAATGAAATCCTTTGATCTTCACAATGGCATACAAGAGAAAATTAAAAAAAAATACGTGCATGAGGTTATGTTTGCATACGGAAGAAAAGTTCAGAACGGAAATTTCCGTTCGTGTGCGGCGGATTATCAAAAATGTATGCGAGCGCTTCGTTCGGGATGACGTCATTCGGTTTTTTCCGTTCTGAATGATCGGAACGCACGGTTTGTTTCCGAAACGAACGCCAGGTTTTTTTTCCGTTTGGAAAATGTAGTAACATGTGCGCCAAGTTGAACATTTTATGGCCGGGCGCATACGTATGGCTTCCGGGTTCGGTTTCCTGATCATGATTCCTGATTCGGAAACCCGAATGCTTGCCTTACATATAAAATGTTCAACTGGGCGCACACGTTGTTAGTACATTTTCCGAACGGAAAAAAAACCTGGCGTTCGTTGCGGAAACAAACCGTGCGTTCCGTGTGCAAATCGTGTTTTTTTCATTCAGAACGGAAAAAACCGAATGACATCATTCCGAACACAGCGCTCGCATATATTTTTGATAATCCGCCGCACACGAACGGAAATTACCGTTCGGAACATTTTCTCCGCATCCAAACATAAACTCATGCACGTTTTTTAATTTTCTCTTTTATACCATTGTGAAGTTCATCAAAGGATTTCATTGACATCCTACAAAATTTGAAGAACTGTTCTGGGTGTGCTCGAAATTTTGCTCTTTTCAGATAGAATTAACTGTCTTTAATTCTTTTGGCGTTTAGTGGGTGTATCCTATATCGACGTTTCCTTTTTTCCTTACTTAGCGCCAGTAAAAGTGCAATAGAAATTAATTCGTCGTCTATCTTAAACGTGCTTTCACGAAAGCGTCTCTCTACCTACTGGCAGTGAAAATTCCTAATATAAAAACTCGAACGTCTGCGCTAGTCTCGCGGAATTCCAAATCAGGAATCCGGATTAGGAAACCGAATCCGGAAACCGTGCGTATGCGGCCAGCCTATATGTAAGGCAAGCATTCGGGTCTCCGAATCAGGAATTCTGATCGCCCGGCCTTGGACGAATTGCAGCATTTTTGAGGCACAAAATGTAATTATTACAACTAACACTACAAAAGCGAACATTAAGGAGGATGTGGATGTTTCTCCATCATTTTGGTGTATAATAAATAAAAAACTTCTGAATAATAAAATAAACCCAGACAACACAAGAAAAACATGTTTTTGTAGTTGCGTAATTCAACCTATTAACGTCGATTCCCATATGCGCGACACTCAACTACGCGACGACGTGTGACATCGCCTGTCAAATAATGATTACAATGTTTTAAATGGGCACGTCGCGTGGCCATAGTGAGAATATGCCCATTTAAAACAATGTAATCATTATTTGATAGGCGATGTCGCGTGAAGTCGCGTAGCTGAGTGTCGCGTATATAAGAATCGGCCTTTAATGTTTTTAAAATCTCGAGTTTATCAGTCACAAAAAATGAGATAATAACACCGAAATCACTACAAATGTAATAAATCACACTGATTTTTGTTCGATAAAGCACGTGGTTATAAGATATAAAAAAAAATCGAGATAAGTAGATGATTTGCGATTAGTTTAGTTGCGTTACACAAGTCACCATGGTGTTCAAAATACTATACGTATTAAGTTTCCTAGTAAGTGTAAAACACACTCATTTAAGATTTAAAAACTTAAAACTGATTAATTTTCTAGGACTTCATGTCTTTTGGACTATTCCTGCCTATTTCAGCAGACCATCTATTAGCACTAGGTGGAAGTCGGGTTCTACTAGGCGTCTTAACGTCTGTTAATTGTTTGCAACAATTAGTGTCAGGGCCGTTGATAGTATACACTCAAATATTAGTTATCATTTGACATTAATTTTGGGGTTTTTAGGGCAGTTGGAGCGATAGTAAAGGTCGCAAACCTTTGCTTTTGATGAGTTTAATATCTACGTTACTCAGTTATCTAATAATTGGAGTTGATAATTTATATATATTTATGCTTTCAAGGATAATTCACGGTAAATGTATAATTATATTATAATTACTAAAATAATCAATACCAGACAGACAAGGCTAGGCCAGACACATAATACTTGAAATAACCAGAAAAGAGAAATACATATAGACAAATAAGCATACTCAGACAATACTTGTGTAATACTAGTGTAGTTTACAGACAACATACCCGCCTGACAAGTGGGAGACCCGGGTTCGATTCCCGGCCGAGGAGGCATTTTCAACTGCTGCGCGTATGTGCTCTTGATCAGATAAATCAAGCCCAGATAAATCAAGACAACATACGTGCTGCCGCGCTTATGTGGTCTTGATCAGATAAATCAAGCCCAGATAAATCAAGACCACATACGCGCTGCCGCAGTGCATGCATGGTCTTGTGGATGTGGTATTGTGGTCTGTGGACCACATACGCGCGGCAGCGGATCAATTGATCAGATACATTTTCACTAACTGTCCGGGCTGCCCACCCTGAATGAATGCGAGATATACGATACCGGGGTGGCGCATACTAAAATCCAAAGTGGGATAGGGGGTTTAATGAGAGCTTCCCCCAAAAACCACTTTAGTCTTATCTGTCTAGTCTAGGCTTGCCTGTCTAATATAGTTTTCGTCTGTCTATCCTTGCCTCAGTCTCTTCCAGCTTATACCAGCTACATACCAAAGTGTTCTGCAAGTAATTTATTTTTGTAGGATTTTCTTGCCACACACAAATCTTACTTAAAGCCTTGATAGCCGACAATGCAGCCCCTGAAAACCAAGCAGCCATTTTTGGAAAAATGGGCGCAACTGCGGCCCTGGCGTTTATCTTAGGTCCAATAATCGGAGGACACTTAGTCCCAGAAGATAACAGTTTCCACAACATATCTCTAATTCTCTGTGGACTAACATTAATTAACATTGGTAATACAACCTTTAACACCTACTTCAGTGCTTGATAAACAATTGTTTGATTTTAGCGGTGGCTTACTGCTTACCAAATGCGACACCAAAGGAAGAAACACCGCAAGTGGACAATCAAAAATCGCAGTTATCCAGTGCCTTCACCAAGCTATTAGAAATCGATTTTAAAACCTACGGAGACCTTTTCGGCATGAAATACTTAGCTGAAACCACTTACTCAATCTTCTACCAAAGTTTCATATTAATTCTAAGGCAAAATTTCGGAGCCACCCAAATGGAGACTGGCTACATGCTTGCCTTCCACAGCTTCATGCTGATAGTCGCAAACCTAACCATAGCCAAAATAAGAAGCGCTTTCTATCAAGGCGACAAATCAAAGAAAATCAACGTTCACGGGATGCTCTCCCTCATGATACTGTTCGGCCTACTTTACTCATTCCCAAGCTTTTGGACTTATGGATTGTTTATGATCCCATTTTCCATCGTGAGATCTGTAATGGATACTTTATGGAATGAAGAACTGATTAAGAGGAGCAGCCAAGATAAAGGGGTGGTGATGGGGGCTTTCGAAAGTGTTATGCAATTAGCTGGATTATCAACACCATTAATAAACGGAGTTGTTGGAGAAATGTACGGATATAACGCATCGATCTTGTTATGCGTTCTACCATCAAGTTTAGGTTGTTTGTTAGCTTTATACATTAATACTAAAAAAAATAAAAATAATTAGATATTGTGTTTAAGAAGGAGACTAGTATTAAGATCCTGGTATTAAAAAAGCTAAAAACAAACAAATCTTATTCTCAACAATTCCTACAATATATACATCTATTCTAAATAAACAAACTAATTTTACAATTCATTCTCTTCCAAAGCTTTCAGCCGTTTCAGCTCCTGTTTCTCTTGAATCTTCCTAACGGCCGCTTGGAACTCTGCTTTTTTCGATATACTGTCTGGCGGGTAAAACTCCCTTTTTGTTTTCGTCACCCACTCCTCAAAATATTCCGGTTGATTGAAATAATGGAACAAGGCGACAGGAAATGTCATATACAAGGCCATTTTGGCCACTTCTAACTGCCATCCACCCATAATAACAATCTAAAATAAGACAAAATTAAGTGACAAGAATAGACAGACAATAGACAGGCAAGGCTAAACAGACAAGACTAGACTGACAAGACTAGACAGACAAGACCAGACAGACAAGACCAGACAGAAGAAGCTATGCAAAGTGAGCTACAATATAATATAAATAAAATTAGTCAGACAGGAACTTCTTGAACAGTGGCACAGAATGTGGGAAATCATCGAAACAGGGCAATGGACCAGTAATATGACCCTTAATATGAGCCACAGTGGTATCGGGTATTTCACATTCCTTCAGGTTGGGCAGCCTACTGCGGCTCTATCTAAAACCTGCGTCGCCATCCTATCGAGAACTGGACAGAACCAAAGAAAAGCCGTCTATTGGTGGAACCAGGAAATTGCGACTCTTCGGGAAAAAAAGATCATGGATAAGACTTAAAGCGACCCAGAATGTTGATCCTGTACAATTAGAAAACAGCCATGCAGTATACGCCAAGGCAAGGAAAGAACTGAGGACCAGCATAAAAAGGGCAAAGCTAGCTTGTTGGCAAAATGTCATACAGGTTGCAAATGGCGATGTTTGGGGAAACGGTTATAAGATAGTGTGTAGAAGAATGGGCATACGCACCACACCGAATCTTAACACGGAGAGCAAACTTAAAACCACTGAAGAGCTGTTTCCTCAAAAGCAACTTTTCTGAGTTCCTGGGAGATGGAATCTGGAGACACTGTACCACCAGAAATTACAAGCAAAGAAATCGCGGAAGCAGCTCAGAGAATAAAATTCAACAAAGCTCCAGGCCCAGATGGCATTCCACTGGAGGTGACACGGCTGGCTGCCCTCCAGCAAAAGGAGCTGTTTGCAGATATGTTTAACGCCGTCATCCGCACAAGCAAAATTCCCCAAAGGTGGAAAGAGGCCACACTGATTCTAGTGCCTAAACTTGGTAAGCCTCCCGCTACATCATTTCGCCCAATCTGCCTACTAGACACCATCGGCAAGCTCTTCATCACCTCCTGGATGGCTTGAGTTGTCGACCTTCCCTCGCAGAATCCATACTGAAATGGTGATAGTCCCCCAAGTAGATCAAGTTCCTGGCTTATCCTCGTGGCTATTATTCGTTCGAAGAGCTTGCCGATGGTGTCTAGTAGGCAGATTGGGCGAAATGATATAGCGGGAGGCTTAACAAGTTTAGGTTAGGTTAGGTTTTAACCTTAAAGACCTAACCTAACCTAAAGCTTTAGGTAAAAACCTTAAAAAACTCGGGCCGCTGTTATGGAGCATCCTATACGATGGCGTCTTGAACCTGGTAAAAACGAACGACCTGAGAGGCTGTAGACTGATGGCATTTGCGGACGATCTAATCGTGGTGTCAGTTGACACAAACGAGAAGGCTGTAGTAGCGAGGGCCGAATCTGCAATAAAAGCAATACATACATGGATGAAAATAAACGAACTACAAATAGCTCCAGAAAAGTCTGAAGTCATTGCAGTAACGGGCCGCAAGAGGAGTGAACCCATGTCTGTCAACATAATAGGTAGGCTGCTTCCCACGACACCGACCGACAATGAAATACCTCGGCGTCCATATCGATCAGCGGCTTTCCTGGAGCAGGCACGTCCAAAACGTAACAGTGAAAGCCGAACGCGCAGGTACAGCACTTCGTAAGTTGATGCCCAGAATAAATGGACCAAATATACATTCTAAAAGGCTAGTAAATGAGGTGGTTAATTCCATCCTACTTTACGCTGTAGCGGCCTGGGTGGAATCGCTAAAAGCAGCCACAAACAAAAACAAATTACTAAAAACCCAACGCAGGATGTTAATAAGCATATGCTGCGCTTACCGCACAGTGTTAAATGTGGCGCTACAAGTCATAGCGGCAGTTCCGCCGATTGACCTAATAGCTGAGGAACGGACCAACAACCAAGGCACAAATACAGAAGGGAGAGCTCGACACAGAAGCGCACTCAGGAGTAGATGGCAGAAACGCTGGAACGACGCCAAGGAAGGGAACTGGACCAGAACTCTCATCCCAGAAATTGAGCCATGGCTAAAGCGCACTCATGGCGAAGTTAATTACTACTTAACACAAGTAGTAAGCGGGCACGGAAGCTTTGGCTCATATGTTCAAAGGATCGGAAAGGCAGAAAGCGACAACTGCAGATAATGCCAAAGGACAGACTCAGCTGAACATACTATTTTCGAATGCCCGCAATGGGCTGAACTCAGAAACACAACAGAGCGGACGGTGGGAGTGGGAGAGCATATCAACTCCTTTAATATGGTACAGCTGATGAACAAAAGCGAGGACAACTGGAAAGCAGTAGCAACGATGTGTGCCACGATACTCAGAACAAAAGACGAGGACGAAAGAAAGATCAGGCTGCTGTCCAGGAACTTGCAGCCGTAATGGAAAGGATCACTTTAAAGTAATGATAACGCGGTTCTGAAGTAGAGTACTGATCCTAGGGGGGGTTTTAGTGGGTATGCTGGTCACGAACAGCTCGACCAGAGGGCCCCACAATCCACGGAGCCTAGTGGCTCCGACGCTGCAGCAATACATTTCCCCGCCTCCCAAAAAAAGGTTAGGTTAGGTTTTTATTGCCTGCTTGGCTGGGAATCTAACCTCAGCTTCCCGCTTGTCAGGCGGGTATGTTGTCCACTACACTGAACATCTCCTCCTGGATTAAAAGAAAGCATGATGAAATAAGTTCATCATCTGACACAACCTCTTTCTGGCCATGGCTGTTTCATAGACTATTTACGGAACATAGGCCGAGCTTTAGACGAATTATGCATGCCTTCCTCGAATGCTGGCGATGACAAGCCGAAAGGTTTTCACGGTAAATTTTTTCAGTGTAAAAAAAAGAATCGTGACGATTGATGTGGCAATGTTAAAAATGGTCAACCAGCAGTAACATGGGAGAACCTATTGGTCTCAGAACCATCATAAGTTATGTGCTTGAGAAAAAAGAAAACTGAGAAAACGTGCAGCGGCTCCTAATCTACACCCTAATAAGCAACAAAACAAATGATGAGAGGAAGCCCCAAGAGAGACTCAATTTAAGCATTTTTTTAATATGTCCATCCGTCACTCCAAGGTTCAAGAAATGCGTACCTGCGAGATGCGAGACCATTTCCCTGACAAAACTAGAAGGAACAAGTGTTGGCCAGAATTTCGGCAATCAATCTCCTTGTCCAAGAAGACGCTTTGCCAAAAATTAATCAAGAGGTCTTTTTAAAAAAACCTGTTCTGGTCGAATCCAGACCAGAACAGGTTGGTAGACACACCATCTAATACAAAATTTGAAAATGTGGGGTGAGAGAACACATGGCGAAATGAGTTTTGAACTCACTCAAGCCATCACAGCAAATGGATGTTTCATGGCATATCTGGAAAGATTCAAAAGGAGCGAAACAGCGACTTGTTTACTATATGGACATCCGAATGATATTGCATACCACACAGCTTTTAAATGCTCCAGCACCAAAGAGGTAGGAAATCGACTGGAGTAGAAATTGTGGAAAAATAATCATAGAAGGACTTGTGCCAACAATGCTGTGCAATAAAAAAAAAAAAAAAGTCTCAATGGTAGCCTATATATGGCACATCATAGTGAAGAAGCAAACAGTGGAGAAGGAAATCAAAATACCAACTATTCCCAGAACCCCTAATCTTAAGAAGGATGGGGGAAGCTAGCAAACGGCAGTATATGGCACCACTCTAAAGTACATATACAATAAGTGGTTCTAGTGTGGCTGATCTAGTCAGGGGTCCCTTGTTAAGCAAACCATGCGCTTGCTATGTCCCCATTAAAAAAAAGGACTTCGTAGACAATACCAAAAGTAATGATTACAAGACAATATGAAAGACAAGGCTACACAGACAAAACTAAACAGATAAGCAAATCTGGTATTACAAGACAAGACATGACTAGATGGACAAGACTGGATGGACACGACTAAATAGACAAGGCTAGAGCGACAAGACTATACAGACAAGAATAGATGGATAACTAGACAGACAAAACTGGACATACAAGAATAAACAGACAAGATTAGACAACAAGACCAACAAAACTAGATGAACAAGACTAGACAAACAGGACTAGATAGCCACAACTAGATGTACAAGAAATGAACAACAAGATTAGGCAGAGAAGATCGACGCAACAAGAAGGAGAAGACTAGACAGATAAGACTAGATGGATAAGACTAGATAGATAAGACTAGATGGACAAGACTAGAAGGACAAAACTGGATGAACAAGACTAGACAGACGAGACTAAAGCAACGAGACAGGGATCACCCTGAAAATAAGCTACTCAACGTTCAGCACCTCTGTGCCACAATTTTGAAGTAATCGAAATTGAGGAAAAACCTCCAGTAGTGGGAATAAAGTTAGATTTGCTATGTTTATTAGTAAAGTTTAGGGTTTGGACAAAAAATTGTTGAAACAAAAAAAAAATTTTAAACTTATTTAACAATTAGGACAGTGAGGAGTAAAGTGGAAAGGAGTATTGGTTTAATCTAATTTAGATTTGATGGCATACAGCGAAGGGGCAGATAAATCAAGATTACATAAGTGCCACGTAAGTGAGCACATTAAGTTCGTATGTAAGAAAGCATGGGTGGCTGCTAACAGGTTTTTTGTGGCAAAAATGACAGTGTGGAAACCGTGTGTTCAGAGTATTTTGTTGTATGAAGCGGAAATATGGGGTATGAATGAGATGGAACAAGTAGAAAAGGTACTTAAGTTTATAAAAAGGGTGTTGTACTTGGTGCTACAACAAGCCAATGTATAAAATTGCAGTACAAGCATCAGTGAGAGTGGCAAGATACGAAAGGAAAGTGTATAGGTTAGGGAATGAAAGGATAATGAAAGAGGTGTTCAATAGTTTAAGGAAGGAAGGTGTCGGACGGATTAGACTAACAAAGTGGGGAAATGAATGGAAAAAATGTATGAACGAGTAGGGTGGTCGAAAGAGGTAGAAAGGATGAAAGTGGAAGGAGTAAAGTGTGAAAAATTGTTGGGTGAAAGTAGTAGGGATATAGAGCTGCAGATAAGACAATGCCATATAGACAAAAGCAGGAACAATCGGGAGTACAACAAAGTACAAGTATACAGCAGACTCCCTTTGTACCTAAGCAGAGGGTCCAGCGGTAGCCAATATAAGATAGCCAGGTTTCAGTGCGGCAACGAAGGAAAGGGAAGAAGGTACTGGTTGCAGGAAAGGGAGAATTTGTGTACCATTTGCGAAGAGGGTACTGACAGGTGGGCACATTGGACGGAACAGTAAAGGGCTAACATGGGAAGAAGGAAAGAAAAATAAATGTAGACTGGGAAGCATGCATGGACACGTCAGGTAGCGGGTGGCCCATAATGCGGAAAAGTTTAGAGCAGAAGGGAGTGATTTTTTGAAGGAGCTTAGGGAGGGAGAAAAGTTAGTGCAAGTGAAGAATAATTGTTTTTTTTTTGTTTCTTTGAAATGTAGTTTTTTTTAAGTTTGAGTATTTGGGGTATTTTTGGGTTGGGTTATTAGTTATGTTCTGTTTTTTGTTCTTTTTTCCTTTTTGATTGTTTCCTTGTTTTTTTTTATTTTGTTTTGTTGTATTGATAGCCTTATAATAATTGTTGTAAATATGCCAATAAAGGTAAATAATAATAAAAAAAAATGTGCCACCTCTTGATATAAAATAAGATAGTGAGAAGGTCTGTTTGTTTAACCTGTTAATAATTAGTAATTATTAGTCATAATGCGAAGTGTCCACTGGCAATAAAACATGTGGAAGTTGACTTGCAGAAGCAAATTGCAACATGTAAATGCTTACACAAGTAGACTTTTGCAAGTTTTAGTGACTTGCTGTAAGTCCGATGTGTATACAGTTGTTTTAACCTTGCAGCTACCACTTGCCTTTAATACTCTCAAAAAATAATAGGTGTATACACTATACACCAGACAATTTATTTGAGACAAGAGACAAGACAGACATGAATAAAGAGACGAAGAGCTAGACAGACAAGACAAAAGAGACAGGATAGGGCTAGACAGACACGACTAAAGATACAAGACAGGGCTAGGCAGACACGACTAAGGAGTTAAGCAAGACTGGAAGTAGAAATGTAAAGATATACCCAACCAATTTTACACATAACCTATAATTTTAAATTGACTTTCTTTGCGAAAAATTGGAATATATGATATTGTGGCACTTACCAGTTTAAATTAAAATCAATCCTGATTTTTCCAATAATTTTAATATTGGAAACCAAATTTCCCTTGATTTACAGAAAAATTTAAATAAAGTTTAACGTAGGTTTCGAGCTGTCTAGGATTTCACTGTCAAAATTATAAATAGTATGAAGATCGCAACAAATGTATTGTTTCTCTCCTTTTAAAATGAAGTTGAATATCCTGATTCTATCAAATACCAAGCGACTATAAATCATTATTTATATATTATTAAGTTTGATTCTTTGATTGTTGAGTGAATATTTCGATATTATTAAATTGTAACATTTGTATCTTTCTAAGATTATTATATATAAAAATATTTTTATAGAAAGATTAGTTATACTAATGATGTCAACTTGGTTGATATGTATACAATGATTTTCTAGAAATTATAATCTTTGAAGAAAGGATACAAATTTAATAACAACTATAAATGATGGAGAATTATTTTGTTACGTTGGGGACATAATTGTAGGTTTTTCTTGGGAAAAGGGTATTCATAAAACAACTAACCATAAAATATCAATATTAGTTGTTTTATAAATATCGTTTTCCCAAGAATAAACTATAATTATAATAAAAAGGTTAGATCTCAAGATACATGTTGGTAATACATTTGAGTTCTTTGGTTGGCAATGCCGTAGGCATGGTAAACTCAATTTTCAAAATTCTAAACGTCAAAAAAAATGACAGTTTCCAACTTGATTAAATAAAAATGGTTTTTACAACAGAGCACAACACATTTATTGTAATTTCCTATTTTCGCAGTGGAATGCAAAATGAATATGACCATTGGCCGTATTCACAGCATTCATCTTATGAACAATTTGTTGAAACCTGTCTCGAGCTCAAGAACAAACCGGATATCGGAATTTTGAACAACACTATGGACGAATAGTTCAACGCTTTGTAATGTAAGTAAAGGATTATTTCGATCATTTTGCAATCGTTTTGTGCAACGCACAACATTCACACACACACACACACTTTAAAATCAAAATACACTCAAGTACATAGTATAGAACTTTTGTATTTTTGTGAGTGCATTTTACACATTAACCCTTCCGAGAATAATGGGATGATACGTCCCAGAGCAAATTTCAACTCTCTCTATTGGGAATTATTGAAGTCTATTGGGATATGATTGGGATATAATTTACTTATTGAAGTCTATTGGGATATAATCCCATCATATAAGACTATTGGGACTATATATCCCATACTAAAAAACATGATTACTTTATTTTTAAAAATTATCGATATACAGAAACCTTCTTAAATATACTTATATTTACGCATTAAAGACAAAAACTATAAAATTCACCATTTTTCTGAAGATGTTAAAGGTAGACTTCCGAGCTAAGCGGCTCTGACGTCACTAACGCAGCGATACTGACGCGGCGACATAGCGATAGTATTATGCACTATTAAAATGTATGAGGTGCTTTTCGAGCGCAGCGACACTGATGCGCTGACGCTGAGCGCGTCAATGTCGCTGCGCTCGAATAGCGCCTCATACATTTCCATAGTGCATAATACTATCGCTATGTCGCAGCGGTTTTGACGCGGCGTTAGTGACGGCAGAGCCGCATTGCTCGGAAGTCTACCTAAACTATAACCTGCGGGTCAGACACTGACCCCCCAGGTTTTTTAATTGACCCAGGCATTGATTTTAGAACTTTTATTATTTTCTTATTAAAGTTTCTCAACCACAAAGGTATGAATATTAAATATATCAAAAAGAAATTTCTTCTACAATTATTGTATTTGAAATATGTTTAGCTACTTATTATAATCGTGTATAAACGTGTCCAAATCGTGTGTAAAAATCCAATGTAAATCAAATGGAGTTTCATTATTAAACGATTTCTGTTTGTTGTTACTATGGCAACAACTCGCGTGACTGCGGTTTTACTAGCTAGCAATTACTTCCTTGTTAGCAATTTTTGCCACGGAGACGCTAAACGTTCTAAGAAACATTGGTTTTATTCAATATCTTAAGCAGAATAATCCACATCTTTTAATTGGATTTCATTGTATAATACATCAGGAATTTTTATTCACTTATTCATTGATATACATTTTTAGTCAATTTTGTTATTTTTTGCTCTCCACTTCTAAAGTAGAAGTTGTAAAACAAGAAGTAAACTTGATTTTTATAAAAGCCTTTAAACGTGAGAACAAAAAAAAATGTGAAAATGTTATGTTAACTTATTTTCACAACTCGGGTTTCGACGTTTGACGCTCATTTTCAAGTGACTTAACAAGTATGGGATCCTTTGTTCAATGGCGGTTTTGGGCGTGAGCCCGTCCTTCCGCCGTCGTGAGTTTTGTATTTCTGTTGTTGTTTTGTTATTTAGTCTGTTGTTGTCGTCGGTTTTTGTTTGTCTTTCGATTTTTTTTTTTTTTTTAATTTTAGTTTTTCATTTCGTTTCCTCCTTGGTTTGCTTCGGTGGGCTGTGTTAGGTTCTGCTTGGCTGGGTCTTGTTTTCTAGTTGATTCTCGGTCCTTTGTCTTGGTTTTATTTGTGTTGGTAGTTTTCTCTTGGTCTGGTTGCGCATCGGGCGGTTTCTTCTGGGGGTTCGGTTCTTTTCTTGGCGGCGGTTGCGGTCGTATTTTTGGGGGCGGCATCGGTGGTTTTCTTTGGTGAGGCTTCGGTTAATTTCTTGGCGGCGGCTTCAGTTTTCTTTTCCAGGGCGGGGTCAGGTGTCTCTCCGGGGGCGGCTACGGTTGTCATTTCGGCGGCGGTTACGGTGGTCTTTTTGGCGGCGGTTTCAGTGGAATCTTCGGCGGCGGTTTCGGTGTAATCTTTGGCGGCAGTTTCGGTTGAATCTTCGGCGGCGTTTTCGGTGTAAGCTTCGGCGGCGTTTTCGGTGTAAGCTTCGGCGGCGTTTTCGGTGTAAGCTTCGGCGCCGTTTTCGGTGTAAGCTTCGGCGGCGTTTTCGGTGTAATCTTCGGCGGCGTTTTCGGTGTAATCTTCGGCGGCGTTTTCGGTTGAATCTTCGGCGGCAGTTTCGGTTGAATCTTCGGCGGCAGTTTCGGTGTAATCTTCGGCGGCGTTTTCGGTGGAATCTTCGGCGTCGGTTTCGGTGGAATCTTCGGCGGCGGTTTCAGTGGAATATTCGGCGGTGGTTTCGGTGCAATCTTCGGCGGCGGTTTCGGTGGTGTCTTTGGCGGCGCTTTTTTTCTTCAGCAGTAGCGTTATATAGTCCATCATTTGGGCGAGGACGCTGTCGTCCACGGTGTCCAAGTAGTCGTAATACTTTGCCACGAGGGCTTCGATGGGGTTTGTCGTTGTAACGGTGGTCATCTTGCGGCTGCGACGGTCGCTGAGACTATGTGACTTAACAAATTGATAAGGTTGAATATATACCCCTATAGTTTAGGTGGGGAGGGGCGGTGTCTGTCCGTAGATGAGGACTTATCTGCCCGAGATTGGGTGAGATTAAAATGTTGGGAAAAATATTAAGTCGGTTTTCTCGTTTATGAGATTAACTGAGGTATTACGAGTTATTTTGAAAATTTCTAATGACTAGGAGATTAAATTTTTGGGCCTTTGTTGCAAGATTTTAAGATTAGCTATTTCGGGGAATTTGTGATTACATTCTACACATGGCTAGAAAATGAGCTTGTGTCTTTTTTAAGACGCCAGGCCCGAAAGTTGATATGCTTCGTTTTGTCTAGGGTTTCTGGTTCGGATATATCCGAACCGCAAAACCGCGGTTTTCTGTGCCAAAACCGAAACCGCATAACCGTTATAAAAATCCGCGGTTTTCGGTTTTATCCATAGATAAATAAAAATAAAGTACATTGAATCAGTGCTCTTTCAAACATTACACAATGTTGCTGCAAAAATGGCAACGATCGATGGTATATGTGTTCGAGCAATTTCAAAATTAGCATTTATCCGGAAGGCAAAAACAAAATTTTGCCAAAATATTCTTCAGGTATTTGGTCCTTCATTCATATGACCTTCATTCAAAAGTAATACAAAGAAAGAAATGCTTCAGTTTCAAGAATTAAAAGCAAGTGGACTAAAAATAAGTACTACGCTAGATGAGTGGACTAGTTTCAGACGCCGAAGATGCTTAAACAATAATATTCATGGAGAAAAGAATTTTTATTGCAATTTAGGCTTTCTGCGAATTGAAGGAGCTTGTTCTGCAAATATTATCGTAATAAGTTTTGAAAAACATCTAGATTCATTTAGTATCAGTTTCAGAAATGATATTGTTGGTAACTTGGATTAGAAAGTTGAAGTTCACGGTGACGTCGCGACGCCGCTGTCAAAATTTTCGCAATGCGGTTTTTAGTCGCGCTTTATCACAAGCTTTACCTTCAGCAAAACATCAAATTTTTTCGCTATCTGCAAAATTGCTAAAACTACAGCGGAAAATCACCGTGTGTTCCCGAAATTCGACGTAGATTAGCAAGTTGAACTTTGCGGCGCTTTTCACTACCGCTTCCTGACAAGCTTTCCCTTCCACAAAATGTCAAACTTGTTTCGCTAGCTTGAAAATTACGAAAACTACGGCGGAAAATTGCAAATACGCACTAGGAAATTGAACTTTCCGGTGGCGTAGCGACGCCGCTGTCAAAGATTTCGCAACGCGGTTTTCAGTCTCGCTTTCCGACTACGTTTTGCTCTAACAAAACGTCGAATTTGTTGCGGCAGCTGCGAAATTTCTAAAAAATAAATGCAACCAATCTTCGGTAGATCTAACTTTGACGGGCTGTCGCGGCGTTGGTTATCTATTTCAACGCAGTTTTTAATTTATGGTCGCAAAAAAACTTAAAGTTTGATTGAGTCTTTGATTTATTGCCGTGGGATTATTATTGAGTAAGACACAGGATGATGGTAATTCAAAAAAAATGGTACAGATTGTCCTGCTGAACCAAAAATTTGCAATAACCATACAATTCATCTCGCTTTGTGCGACACTTTTTACAAAAAATCATCTCAAGTCGAAAACAGCTGCAGCAGTGAAGATGAAGATTTATTTCCTGAAGAATCGCAACAAGAAGATGTGGATAATGAGTATTACGTCGAAGAAGATGCTGAAATTAAAAGTAATTTACAAATTGTAAGAAAACTTGTGAATTATATTCGTTTATCTCTGATAGAATGAGTTCGTAAATTTTATTAATTAGGACTGATTAGTTATCATGTCATTAATTAATCTTTTTTGAACGTATAGTTAGCAGGTCAGAAATAAAATCAACATTATTTTTACGTTATTTGATAGTAATTTATATGGGAATCACGTTAAACACGGATTTAGCGTTTGGGACAGTACAATTAATTAATTACACCTATGTTTTGGTTCGTTATTTTAGTCAACAGAACACCTGGCAACTGACGTCATTGACTGGTATATGGCGGCAAAATTCAAAAGTTGCAGGTGTTTTGTTGACTAAAATAACGAACCCAAAAATAGGCGTAATTAATTAATTCTACTGTCCCAAATGCTAAATCCGTGTTTAACGTGATTCCCAAATAAATTACTAAATTACTAATGTTGATTGAATTTCTGACCTGCTAACTATATGTTGAAAAAAGATTAATTAATTAGACGATACCTAATCAGTCCTAATAAAATTATATTCCTAAATCTTCCCAAATGATTCCCAATGGAATAGAAATAGTTATAATTAAAAATATTATTTTTTTCTGTCAAGTATATAGCCGTTCTGTGTCCGCCGAAGTAGTCGCTGTCGCGGGAGAATCAAATTTGTTTTTAGTTTCTTCTAGTTTTGTAAAAACGTTTGTTAGTTGTTGCTGCAGAATTGGTTACTTTTCGTTTTGCGATTTCTTTGCGTTTTTCTGAGCCACTTTTATATTTTCTTTTATTGCTCGACATTCTAATGATATTGACTGCCGTAACCTTCTGGGATCTAAGACGAATATTTTGGTTTAAAACATTTATTAATATTAGTCCGGTTACTTTCCTCGCCGGCCTTTCCAGTATAGTAGTACTAAATTTCGATCGGCACTGGAACTGAATGTTTTTTGGGAAATACAAATTGTATACTTCGATGACAATTAATTTATTTCTAAAACCAAATGCTCTTACAACGATGCGCACTGCCGGAGTTAGAATCTTTCTAATATCGTCGTACTTGGAAGGTAACATTTGAACTTTGTATATTTTCAAAGCAGGAAAACTCAATCCGTCCTCCTAATTATCTGCCCTTATTGATTTTTAAAATTCCAACCCGAAATGCACGTCTTAATAAACAAACTTACATAGAAAATAAAATAAACCTTCAATCTACTTGGTTTAATCCACAACAAACATTGAAACATTGGTTGTTGCGCTTAAGAAAATACTAATTGCAGCTGTTGGGTTTTACAACACTGCCTGCCCTGAAGATACTCTTTAGATACTTGTCTCTGCCGTGAAGGGTCTGAAAAAGGGTCTTTAGATAACTATATCTATGATCGTAAAGTAATTATAAAATCTATGTAAATTAAGAAAAGTTTACGATAACAACGAATACCAGTTGTTGGGCGCTAAAATCCGCTATTTATTTTCTTAATATATTTAAAAACTATGTAAAATAAAGATATTTTAAGAACACAACGAAACACAATTGTTGGGTCTTAACAGTAATAGAAAAACAAACTTAGCCAAACCCTCAAAGACAAAGAAATATTTACTGAAACGTTCGGGAACAACAAAGAAAAATGCACAGAAACGTTCGGTTTTGTGTCTTTTCTAGGCTGACCAAATCACAAACTTGAAAAAGCGGGACACATCCACGGAGGGTTTGGGGGCGATACCCTTCAGCTAAAGGGGGGTCCGAGGGGCCTCCATCGAGACGTAATGATTGAAACATGCTCTTTATTGCTAATTTGAGACCTATAAATCTTTTTCAATTTTCTTATGAATACGTAACTTAATTTAAATTGTGAGGCGTATAAAAAAAAATATTTGCAGTGAATACTTATTTATTATAAGTATTATGACATACTTCAAAACATAATTAAACAAGATAACTAAAATTGTTAGTCAAAGTTATGTTAAAATCTTTCCAGCCAATTTTAAAACCTCTTTCTTTTCCAATATAAAGTAAATATTCTAGTAAAAACTAGAACAGTCCATTTTTAAATTGTAGAGTACCTGCAAGATTGCAAAAAGGGTATTCACTCCCGTCTTGTTCCTTTCTTGCGTCCATTGAATGTTCATAAGCGAAAAGATTCTTTCAGTATTACCATTATGGGCAGGGATCGCAAACACATACTGGTATATCTTCAAAAATTCAGAGTGCTGTTCTATCCTGGTATGCGTTTAAAAAAAACAAACCCATTTTTCGTGACACTGAGGTGGTTTTTTATCTTCATCAGTTCATTCTTTAATTTTTTCACTTACAAAATCCTCTAATGGTGCCAGTTGATCAAATAGCAAAGTATCATTTATGTCAATGCTTTTTTCATTGAAGTAACAAATAGTTTCTTCAATTTCTTCTCAACTGGGGATCTCTTTCAGAAGCATCCATTTAAACTTTGAGAAAGTAGAGAACGGTACACTCCATTTTTCAAGATACTGTATGCAGGTTTCATAAAAGTCATTAACTTCAGTTCTGAAGTTAATTTTGTCTTGTTGCATAATACTACCACGCTTAAGAATGGATTTTACATTAAATGAAACTCTTTTCTTCTGGTCAAAGCTGTCAGAGTAGATTCCAATACATCATTAACACTTCCATAACTCTTTTTGTACTTCCTTCAATCTTTTTAATTCATTGCTGAAAAATATTGAATTGGCTATGGACAAACCATAGGTTTTTTATGTCTCACTTAAAGGATTATTAAAAAAATTGTTTATAAAAACTTTGGCGCTCTATACCTATATACAATACTTGAGATTTCGTAAGAAACGATTTGAAATATTTTTTAATTTATATATATATTTATATATATATATATATATATATATATATATATATATATGTACTGTATAATCTCGACAATTCGGCCGTTGGATAATCGGAAGACACGTCCAGTAATCGGACGGTCTGGAGACCGCTCGCGCTCTTCCCTCCCACCACTCTTTCTTATAATCCGGCGGTTGTCTGTCATGTGTCGGATTATCGAGATTATACTATATATATATATATATATATATATATATATATATATATATATATATAAATGTGTGTGTAAATTCCATACAAGGCCCCTACAAGTCAGGGCCCGTCGGGTATTTGGGCATTTACTTCTATCTAGTCCGCCTTTATAGACAAACTTGTCGCTGATTATACTGTTGTGATTCTTGGACTAGTCTCACTAATTTCAAGATTGTAGACAAATCGACTTATTTACAATCGACTAGTTTATTTAGATTAATTCTCTAATCTTATTTAAACAATAAAAAACAATAAATCGAACAGTTCTAGCTAGTCTAACTACGTCTGTATAGACAGACAAACTTGTTTCTGATTAAACTGTTAACATTCTTGGACTAGTCTCACTAATTTCAAGATTGTAGGCAAATGGACTTATTTAGACTAGAATAGTTTATCTAGATTAATTCTCTAATCTTAGTCAAACAATCTTAATCGAACTAGACAGTTCCATTTAGTATAACTCCGTCGATATAGGCAGACAAAGTTGCTGCTGAACTCCCTTAAAAACCATTACATCTTGGTTCCAACCATTACATCACTAAATCTGGGGCTAACCCCCAACTTGGCATCACTGCAACACATAAAACTACTACCAACCTGCTGAATGTAACCAATGTTTTACTTTGCTTCAAACATTTATAGTCACTCGGTAATAATTCCCTTTAGTTCTATAATATCTAACGCAATAATATCTAAAGTAATTTTCGTTTTTTACTTTATACCAGGCGGACCATTAAAAACGGAAGAGAGGGATTTTCGGATAGTTAGAGATGAATTCTCAAAAAACGCTCGGACACGTCAACTTTGTTTGTAAGGGGGGACACCTTTTACAAGAGAATTTGTAGCCAAATCACTTAACACCATCGCGCTGGGAACACAACCCCTGTAATTTTAAGTGATTTTAAGTGATACCTCGTTTGAAAGCCCTTTTTGCCCTTAATACGAAACGGTTAACATTTTCTAAAATTATCGATTTGTTGTCGAGATTATTTAATTTCAAGTTATAAACACGTTTTTCGTTTATGTCGTTGAAAGGAACTCCAACTGTTCAATCTATCCTTACAAACATTTTAAAAGGAAAGAGAAAAACAAAATTCAACGCCAGAAAAGATTTTTATTAGTTTAACAAATGCTCAAATTGTGCACCACCAACTTCCATACAAAAATACAAATTCCGCTCGAAACGTTCTCTTACATTTTTGGAGGATCTGTGGCGTAATTTGTCGACATTCTTCAATAATACGTCGACTCTTAACGTAACTCTTCCAGAGATTCTGGTTCTGTTGCATAAATTCTACTTTTTAGATGACCCCACAAGAAAAAGTAGGACTTAAATCAGTTGAGAGGAGCTCTTCATCCAATCCATTGTCCCGGGAAAACTCTGTCTAGAAACTCTCGAGCAGCCTGCGTATATGTGGTGGAGCTCCACCTTGTTGGAAAGTCAAATGATCTTCTAAGTAACGATCATCATTTTCAAGGATATCAACAACCAATGGGTGGACAACATCTTTTAACACTTCCCGGTAACGTGTTATCACCCTTCAAATAATCATCAAGAAAGATGAGACCAATAATGCGGCCTCCAAAAATACTGGCGCAGACATTTAGTTTTAGTGGATTTTGAGTATGGACTATGTGGAAAATCTTAGGATTCACGTCTGACCAAAATCGACAGTAATTGCGATTTACAGTAGAGTTTAGGAAAAATGTACACTCCTCAGAAAAACAAATGTTGAAAAGAGAATTGACAACAGCACCTATTCTTTCAGTCACTTCACAAAACTCCTGTCGCCTTTTGAAATCATCATCATTCAGTTCATATACTAAATGAATTATATATGATGAAATTTATGTGGTTATAGGATACAACGAATAATTGTTCTAGGGATGTTGGTTACAGTGGCCAATTTCCTCGTACTCAGAGTTGGGTCTGCAGCAACTTGTCCCAAAACTCCAACCACAGTTTTCTCACCGGGAATTCACGTCTTTTCCATAGGTCCAGGTCCAGTTTTTTCTTGGCTACTGAACCTGTTTCTTGAAATTTCTTTCTTTTCTATAGGTCCAGGTCCAGTTTTTTCTTCGCTTCTGAACCTGTTTCTTGAAATTTCGTGACAAACTCCGATCACGAAATTTTACGAAATTTCAAGAAATAGGTTCAGTAGCCAAGAAAAAACTGGACCTGGACTTATGGAAAATACGTGAATTCCCGGTGAGAAATCAGGCTACTGTGGTTGGAGTTTCAAGTTTCTGCAGACCCAACTCTGGGTCACTCTGGTCACTCACATTTCGAGACCAACTCCAACACTTATTTTCTGCTTACATGTTTATCGGGATGCTCTTGATTAAATACGTCTGCCTTACGATTGCCATTCTCACTTTTCTCATTTCTGAAAAACAAAGCGATCATTTCGACCCTCTCCGGAATAGAGTAATCCATTTTTGCACAACCAATGTTTATTTTGAAACAACACAATTCAAAAAACAGTTTATTTAAAAGTTTATTTACACCCCATTCATCAATAACAAATCCGATAAAACCACAATAATTGTAGAGTCAGAAATCGCGCTAAAAAAAGTGCAAGAACCTCTTATACCCCGAGCCAAAATAGCCGATCATATAAAATCGTACGCCCGTAATTCTACCACAGACTCCGCAGTGATCAAATCGATAAAAACAAAAATTGAGTCCAATTCTTTAGTCCTTACAAAAGCCGATAAATCCAATTCGATAGTCGTCCTGGAAAGAGAACAGTACATTAATAAAATGAACTCTTTCATTTCAACAGGAAAACTAACTCCCTTAAAAAAGGATCCTACACAAAAATTCCAATTTCAAATTAGAAGTCTCTTAAAAAATATTCCAACTTTGTTCTCCGAATTTGAGAAATTTAAAATCATAAATCAGAATCCCACAGCTCCCAGACTCTATGGTTTCATTAAAACTCACAAACCCGATTCTCCCATTAGACCAGTTGTCTCATATATTAACAGGGTAGCAAGAGTTTTGGCAATTAAACTGAATACTCTTTTCAAAAAATACACCAAATTTACCCCAAAATATTCTGTAAAAAATTCACTCGCCCTTTCGGAACTCCTCAAACCAATAACAACCCCAATAAACTCCAAACTCGTATCTTTTGACGTTAGTAGTATGTTTTCTAATATACCTACTAAATAGTGTCTCGTAAAAATGTCTCGTGTACCTAGTAAACTTTATGAAGCTCTGGAAACATGTGTTAATCAAAATTACTTCAAATTTAATAACACTTACTATCAGCAAACATCAGGTCTAGCAATGGGATCGCCATTAAGTCCCCTTTTAGCCTATCTATTCATGTCAACTATCGAAGAAAAAATCTTCAAACTAGATTTCTCCAAAAAACATATTTCATTTTGGTATAAATATGTCGATGACGTAATAGCGTGTTTTAGTGGTACAACACGTCAATTAGACCAATTTTTCAACCTAATAAACAACGTTCATCCCAAAATTTAATTCACCATCGAGGTAGAAACAGACAACAAAATAAACTTCTTAGACCTTACTCTGATTCGCAAAAACAACAAAATAGAATTTGATATATACAGAAAACCCACCAATGTTAACTCTACAATCCCGTATTCATCATTTCACCCGATAACACACAAATTAGCGGCCTATCATTCAATGATACATCGAGCCTTTTCAATCCCCCTTTCCACAGAAAAGAGAATCAAAGAATTAAGTACCATCATATCAATCGCTACAGAGAATGGTTTCCCAACAAAACTCATCCAAAATATTATCAATAATAAACGAACCCAATTCGCAATGGCTCAAATTTATCCGAAAACCTCAAATTCAGACAAAACTTTCATCTCCCTGACATATTTTGGCAAAACAAGCGAACACATCGCAAATGTCCTTCGAAAGCAAAATCTTCAAGTAGCATTTAAACCCTCCTCTAAGTTGTCCAACATATTGTTTAATGACAAAGACAAAATCGATCCCATTAAAAAATCCGGCGTATACGAAATTCATTGTTCCGAATGCAATAGCTTGTACATAGGGCAGACAGGACGAAGTTTTTCAACACGGTTTTCAGAACATTCTCGCGCGTCTGAAAAAAGACACTAGTTCTTCTTCAAACCATTGTCGCGAATGCAATCATAAATTCCCAGAAATAGATAATCTAAAAATCTTGCATAATTGCAACAAAGGCCCGAAACTAAATCTCCTAGAGTCATTAGAAATTTTCAAAAAAACCCGTAATCCCTCAGTTAATCTCCTAAACGAGCAAACTGACCTAATCTTTTCCCAACTTTTTTATCTCACCCAATCTCAAACAGATAAGTCCTCATCTTCGGACAAACACCGCCCCCCCCAACAAAACTATAAGGGTATATATTCAACCTCATCAATTTGTTAAGTCACTTGAAAATGACCGTCAAACGTCGAAACTCGAGTCGTGATATGTGTAGAAATTTATATAACTGTGAATAATCAGTTATATAACATTTTTACATAATATAAGTGTGCTAAAAAACAAAGTAAATTTTTCAATTCAATGCAAAAAACAAGTTATCCAGTATTATAAAGTAGTAAAAGATATATATTAGCAGATGTACATTTGTAAGACTTATATCTCTCATATTATACATGATAATACCTGTATTACTAAAACTAATATCTGTCAACTTAATAAAGTCGAAAGACAATTTGAATATATAAATATATTCAACCTTTCCGAAGCTCTATAACATCTTTACTGAGTTAGTTTTTTAATATCTGTCAACTTAATAAAGTCGAAAGGCAATTTGAATATATAAATATATTCAACCTTTCCGGAGCTCTATAACATCTTTACTGAGTTAGTTTTTTAATTACTGAGTCTTTTTTGGACTACCAAAACAAATTTCATGTGAAGTTTGTCATGAGATTGACATGAGACAAACCACATGAGATTTGTTTTGGCAGTCCAAAAAATACTCAGTAATGTTATAGAGCTCCGGATGTTGAATATATTTATATATTCAGGATGTATGTATGGTATATATATGGTATTTATTAAGTTTATATGATTATCTATAACATAGTATGGTTTTACCAGTTCTAAGTCAATATCTGTCATATTAGTAAAACTATCTTGAGTATAATTATCTTGTTGTTGAGTGTAATTATTATGTAATATAATTATGTAATATATAATTATGTGTAATAATATACTTTCATTGAATTAATTTTTCCATATTTCCAATTTTTCAATTTTTAATTAGATTGATAAGATTTATAAGATTATTCAAAGTATTTGTGAGAATTAGTATATTATAGATAACTTTCAAAGTACAGAGTTTAGTAAACTATGTACGGTTTAGATGTCGCAAGCATCTGCATTTGGAATATGTTTCCTCGATAATAATCAAACGTACACCGAACCGTCTGCCGTAACTTTGCGCGTCTTGTCTGCAAAATTCCGTGAAAAAATCCGGCGAATTCGCGTGAATAATTGACGAAGAGCTGTCCGAAAATACCACAAATTAACAAGTAAGTAGAAAACTTTGTTGTTGTAGCTACAAAATCGAAATATCTAAGGCGTGAATGAAACGAAATGAAAAAAGAATCGTGTGAAATAAATGTTTTAATATTTGAAAAAATTAAATACTTTGTCGTTAATTTTTATTTAAAACTAAATGGTTTTGTATTCAATTTCTCGTCTGTGGTTTTGTTTGTTTACGTTTTGTAGATGCGTACGCGCTTTGCACGTGTAAATCGCTTTGTTTGCGTCAAATCGCGAACTGTTTTTTTTTCTAAATCTACATTAAATTGCAATTTTATCGCAAATTTTATTCCATTTCGCGTCTAAACAGAATTTTCTGCGTTTTTTATCGTCCTGCTTATTGTTGATCAATAAATTTGCCCGTGGCGTGTGAATTGATTTACTTGGCCGCATTCATATATTTCTCTTTTTATTCAACACAATAAGTAAATAATAAATGTTGCGGTTGCGAACAATGTGAGATGCTGGAACATCTACAAGCAAACTTGCCGCTGGATGTCTAATAGTAATTTATTATTTCATAATACCAACAATTTTCTCAGACTATTTCAGACAAGAGTAGAGAGTCAAGACTAGACAAGATTAGACAGACAAGACTAGACAGACAAGACTAGACAGACAAGACTAGACAGACAAGACTAGACAGACAAGTCTAGACAGACAAGACTAGACAGACAAGACTAGACAGACAAGACTAGACAGACAAGACTAGACAGACAAGACTAGACAGACAAGACTAGACAGACAAGACTAGACAGACAAGACTAGACAGACAAGACTAGACAGACAAGACTAGACAGACAAGACTAGACAGACAAGACTAGACAGACAAGACTAGACAGACAAGACTAGACAGACAAGACTAGACAGACAAGACTAGACAGACAAGACTAGAAAGACAAGACTAGACAGACAAGACTAGACAGACAAGACTAGACAGACAAGACTAGACAGACAAGACTAGACAGACAAGACTAGACAGACAAGACTAGACAGACAAGACTAGACAGACAAGACTAGACAGACAAGACTAGACAGACAAGACTAGACAGACAAGACTAGACAGACAAGACTAGACAGACAAGACTAGACAGACAAGACTAGACAGACAAGACTAGACAGACAAGACTAGACAGACAAGACTAGACAGACAAGACTAGACAGACAAGACTAGACAGACAAGACTAGACAGACAAGACTAAACAGACAAGACTAGACAGACAAGACTAGACAGACAAGACTAGACAGACAAGACTAGACAGACAAGACTAGACAGACAAGACTAGACAGACAAGACTAGACAGACAAGACTAGACAGACAAGACTAGACAGACAAGACTAGACAGACAAGACTAGACAGACAAGACTAGACAGACAAGACTAGACAGACAAGACTAGACAGACAAGACTAGACAGACAAGACTAGACAGACAAGACTAGACAGACAAGACTAGACAGACAAGACTAGACAGACAAGACTAGACAGACAAGACTAGACAGACAAGACTAGACAGACAAGACTAGACAGACAAGACTAGACAGACAAGACTAGACAGACAAGACTAGACAGACAAGACTAGACAGACAAGACTAGACAGACAAGACTAGACAGACAAGACTAGACAGACAAGACTAGACAGACAAGACTAGACAGACAAGGCCAGACAGACAAGAATAGACCAATATTTTCCACTAATATCTACGTTTCGCTTCGCTATAGAATAAGATAAAATATATGATTCATGAAGTATAGTAATATATTAAACAAAGAAATATAAGAAGTCTGAATAGAAAAACTGGTCAACTAGTCTACTATATAATAATAAAATTACACCTCTATTCAAATGTAATCGTCAATATATCACATGACTATGTAATTGTATCCAAGGAATTTATTGGATGTCTATATGCACAGTAAATATCGCCTCGATTATTCTTTTCTTCTCTCGAGCAGGAAAAAAACGGTCAATATTTATGCGTTATTATATATAGTTAAATAGCTCGGGGAGTAAATAAATATTAACAAAGGGGCACAGTAATACCAATCAAAGTTATTACACATTTATATGCATGGCTCCATAAAGAGGTGATTGCATATTGCTATAAGGTTTCTTTCGCCGCTGTCCGGGCATTAAATAAATAATAAATTATTCCTTTTCTTATTATTTCGCTGCTTTTGTTTACGTCCCGTTTTACGACATTGTTAAATGCTTTACGACGATAATTACAATTATCCGTACAAACAAATCGAACACATTTTCATCGAATACATTGCTGTCAATAAATTGTACGACCAAATCTCATTTACACTATATACTATTAAAGTAGACTAGACAAGACTAAATTAGATTAGATGAGATTAGACTAGACTAGATCAGACTAGACATGACCAGGCAAGTTAAGATTAGAGTTGACAGTACTAAACAAGACCAGATAAGTCTAAACAGGGCCAGAAATGACCAGACAAGAACAGACAAGACCAGACAAGATAAGAAACAGAGACCCTGTCGGATCACAAATACATAGAGTTCATACTGACAAGTAGCACAAAACTCGGAAAAGAAAACACAACAAGAAAATGGAAAATAAAAGCGGGTGATCCAGACAAGTTCAAAGAGACACTAAAAAGGCAACTAAAAATGATGCATGGCTCCCAGAAGACGAAAACTTCCCGATAAATGCTATAAAAGAGTGGTCACCAATTAAGTTTCATGATGGTCCATTTCAATGTCTTGCCGAGCTTCCTCGGTCCATTCAGGGGAAGCCAGCAGGGGTACTCCCCCGGATTTTTTTTTTAAAATTAACAGTTTAACTACATTAATTTTAATCATTATTCAAATATTTGGGATAGTTATTACTCTGTATCTATTTCGATATAATGTTCTTCAAATATAGTTTGATAGTAAGCCATTAGCTTTGATATTAAGCCATTGATTAAAATAAATGCCATTATTTCAATCGGATAAAATTTATATTATTTATATTGGCAATAAAAATTACTTTATTGTTTATATTAAGTATGTTTACTTATAAAATTGTCAAAACCTGGTCTCGAATTTAGTCCTCGACTAAATTCATCGACTAATTAAATCTTCGACTGTGAGACACAATCTATAACGATTTTTAATAATAGTCATTCTTGAGAAAGCTGCTTGGCACACATATGTTGATCCAAACATAGTACACAGTGTGATGGCCAAAGTTTTTAATTCTGGATACTTTTTGTGACTGACATATTTGATTCAAAATTGGTCGCATTCAAGAGTGTCTGGAACTTTTGAAAAAATGTCTTTTAGAACAAAATCTTCCTGGAACTCTATAATTTCCGTCTGCAGGGCAGCTTTGTTACTCTTGAAAATATCTGACGCTTCACTGGTCCACACACCATTAGGTTTAAGTGAAAGACTGTTGTTTAACAGTTGCACAACGTTTTCAATTTTGTTGAAATCTGTAAATCTTCTTTGAAATTCTAATTTAAGTTTATTCATGAAATCAGTAAACTCGGTGATGTCAATGTCCCTCATTGCTCTCACAAACAGATTTAAGGAGTGGAAAGAAATCTTTTTAGAAGAAATCTTTTTAGAAAAACCTCTGATTTCAGAGAAAAGTTCACAAAAAAAGTGAAAAGTTCAAGTACACAAGTTTCCCTTTCCCTTGCAGCTTGAGACTTAAGAAATTCATATGCCGAAATATGTCTGTTAAAAAAGCTATGTAAGCCACGTTTTCTTTAGTGTCGAGGAGGAAGCCTAAATGCTCCTTTGCTACTTTTTGATCACTACTTGAAAGAAATTCTTTAATGTCCTCCAACACTGCAAAAAATCGTTCTAACATCATGCCTTTGCTTAGCCATCTGACGTTGTTGTGGAGAAGCAAATCGTCAAACTGAGCATTGGTTTCTTCAAGAAATGATTTGAACTGGCGATGCTTGAGAGATGATTTCGCACGTAAAAAGTTGATTATTTTGATAACACCTTGCATTATACTTCGTCAGAATTGTTGCTACGCCGTCTGTGGTTACCGATATCACTCTTTTCATTTATAAGCCAACTTTGTCGAAATAGCCATTGTAGCCTTGTAAAGATCGTCTCCTGTAGTTGTTCCTGACATCCTTCCTGACATCCAATAGTCAGCAGTTCTTCATGAAATTGTTCATGGGTGGTGTCAAGATAACGCACAAAAATAATTAGCTGTGATGTATCTGTGATATCGCAGGATTCATAAAATGCCAAAGCGAAGCAATCCGTTGCGGCTAAGGTTTCCTTCAAAGTTTTGAAACTTTCCTCTCCTAAAACTTGAGTATTCCTCGTGATTGAAGAAGTAGATAATTAACCCCTATCGTCTGCCCCTACCTTCCGCCTATATAAGCGTTGTACATGGGAATAACTTTCTCCAATTCTCTAATTTGGTTACACTGCTGGCGTTTATTTATTGTTTCGGTTGTTTTTTAATAATTTTATTTCATTTAGAGGGTTTCTTATGGGTTTTTTGTTTTAAGATTTATTTTAAGTTTTGTTTCGTTGATCGGTATGTCATCGCGGTCCGCACAAAACTAGCTGGCGGTCCGGATCCGGACCGCGGTCCACCATTTGGTGACCACTGCTATAAAAGACCCAATTTCTTCCTGATCCCTGCTACTTTCCAAAACATTAGCTTCACATTTTCCTTTTCCCTTGCGCCGTTGTGTAACTGTCCCTTCCTTCTTTGCTATACGAAATGCTATTGAAAATACCTGTAATGAAGTTCAAGTATAAGTGTAAGCCGGGAAGTAAGCCAGCTGTTTATTGGTGGCACGAGGGGGTAGCAGAGAGCAGACGACAGTGTATACGGACAAGACGCCTTGCCACTAGAGGTAGAAGCACCAACGGAGAAGATGCAGACAAGCAGCTATGGGTAAACTATAGAAAGTGCCGGGATTCCTTAAAGGTAATAAAAGAACTCAAGCAACGCAAGTGGAACGAGTTGATAAAGGAGCTGGAAGATGACGTCCGGGGACTAGCGTACCAGATTGTCATGAAGATAACTAAAATGCTGAGTAACCATAATGCACTAGAGGAAGAAAAATAACTGAAATGGGCGGATAAACTCTAACCCAATCCACCGACCGCTAAGGTGTACACCACAAAAGAAGAAGGAAACCGAGGAGATAGTATAGGAAATATTGGCAGAGAAATTAAGGACTGCGTCTACCCAAATGAAAAATGGCACCTGGACCGGACGGGATAACTCCGGAAATATTTAGAATATTGCTAGAAAATCACGAAGAGATGTGTAGAGCATGCTTGATTAGACTACTGGGAGAGGAGAGATTCCCACAAATCTGGAAAACTGCGCGCTTAGTGCTAATAGAAAAACCGAAAAATACACAAAGACTCGGAGGACAGTATCGACTTCTAAGCTTATTAAAATTTTACCACGGAAATTATGGAAGAGCATCCTAAGAAACAGACTGCAACACGAACTTGAAGAAAAAGGCGCCCTGTCAGAACAACAATATGGCTTCCGCAAATCAACTGTCGATGCTGGCAGGAAAATACAAGAGCTAGCAAGGGGTGCCTCCGCCCCTTCCTACCGATATAAGAAGTTAGCGATAATGCTGGCACTAGATATACGAAATGCTTTTAACAGTGCACCGTGGTCTGAGATTCTGTAGACGCTGGAGGAACAAAAGATATCGACATACTTAGTACGACTGATAGGAAACTATCTTAGAGACGGGAAAATCGCAATAGAGAAAAGTAAAAAACTCGAGGTAAGCAGCGCACTGCCACAAGGCTCTGTCTTGGGGCCCACATTATGGATTGCATAGTACGACAGAATACTCCGCCTGGTCTCCCCAGAAGGAACTCACCTCGTGGCATACGCGGACGATTTGGCAGTGGTAGTGATGGCAATGCGGAATACTTGAAACGAAAAGTGGAATGGTTTCTTAATATCATAGACCGGGAGCTGGAAGAAATGGGGCTTGAAATTGTGCCAGAAAAATCAGAAGCGTTGGTATTGATGAGAAGCAGGACCCTATCTTGGATGAGCATAGGTTTTAAAAATACAACAATTAAAAAAAAAAGTATAAAATATTTGGGCCTAATGGATGGGGAGGCAAGACAAAACAGAATTTTTAAATTATGGAGGATGTAGGGAAGATAAAGGAAGAGAATCGGAAGATGAGACGGGAACTGAAACATTTGAAAAATATGATGCGTGAAAAGGAAGAAAAATGGGAAAGAGAAAAGATGGAACTAAATGCAAGACTGGAGGAGAAAATGGAAGAGAAGGAAAAAAGAATTTGAAAAAAGAATATTGTAGTAACGGGACTGGACGAAGAGGAATGTGAGAACGAGAAGAAACTAGAAAAATGGATAAAGGCAGAATTAGAGGTAGAAATGACGGTGAAAGAGATCTATAAAGTATGTGGAGGAAAAATATTGGTGGCGGAATTTGGGAGCTGGGGTGAAAAGCGGAAAGTTATGGAAAATAAGAGGAAACTAAGAGAGAAAAAAAAAATGAAAGAAAGTATACATAGAAGACGATCTGACGAAGAAGGAAAGAGACATACAGAAGGAATTAAGAGCGCTAGCCAAAGAAGAGCGACAAAAAGGACTGCGGGTGAAAGTCGGTTATAAAAAGATATGGATAGAGGGGAAAGGGTTTAAGTGGGATGATGAAAAGGGGGAGCTAAATACAACACATTTTTGAATAAGAGCTAAGACAAACAGAAAAACAAATTGTGTCAAATGGTGAGATGAGACGAAAAAAGCTCATTCTGAGAAAAGAGGTTGGAGTTGGAGGAAGAAGAAGGAAAAAAGAAATAAATAGTTAGTTATTTTGATGTGGTCCTTAGTTGGCCTGTAAAAAATAATAATAATTTTGGCATACGACTGGATGAAGACGTAAAAATGTATATGCACCTTCAGGAGACCGCAAAAAACGTAAGCCAAACTGAGACGGCTATTGACAAACGTTAAGGGACCATAGGCGAGCCGTAGACGCACACTCTGCACAGTAGCACTGTCAAAAATGCTGTATGGTGCTCCTACGTGGTATGAATCCTTGATGAGAACCAGAAAATATAGAAAAATGTATAAAATAATATAGAGGTAGCTGGCAATACGGATATGTAGTTCCTACAGGGCGGGCTCGGCTAAAGCGCTGTCGGTAGTTGCCGTGCTGATGCCAATTGACCTGATGGCCAAAGAAAGACTAAGAAGGTACCTTGAAGGGGAGAAGAGCAGTAGTCGGATTAGAGAGGACAATATGCACGAATGGCAGACAAGATGGAACCAGGAAACTGGATGTGCGGTGTGGACAAAACGACTCATCCCATGCATAGAACCTTGGGTGAGACGAAGATACGGAGAAGTGAATTACTTTCTCTCGCAGCTGCTGCTCGGACATGGTAGCTCCATGCATACCTCTATCGCAGACAACTGAGGTAGATGGAAAATTGTGTGTACTGCCGGACATGGTGGATGATTGCCACCATACATTTTTCAACTGCCCCAGATGGGCGAAACAACGGCTGGAAATGGAAATAAAGGTGCGAGGATAGCTGACCCCAGAAAACCTAGAGGAGACAATGCTATAAAACAGAGAATGCCGAGTCGCTGAGATGCTATCTGTCGTAACAGCAAAAGAGAAGGACGAAACGGACCGTAAAAAAGGAGAAATTAGATAAACAAAAGGCAAACCCCTAGCGAAGTAATCCTGTGAAGGCAGTCCCGCAAGGGGTCGGAATTGAGAAGGGGGTTTTTTAGTGGGTAGTCAAGCCACTAAGGCGAGTAGTCCCACATTCAGAGCAACTTGAAGCACTGGAGGTTGTACTTAAATGTATTTTACCTCTCCATCCGAAAAAAAAGATTAGACAAGACCAGACAAGACCAGACAAATCGCAGACAAGACCGGTCAAGACCAGACAAGATTAGACGGGACCAGACAAGACCTACAAGATCAGACAAGACCAAACAAGACCAGACAAGACCAAGACAAGGTTAAGATTGATCTTCTCTTATCTTGTTCGATACTTTCTGGGTTTGTTCTTGTTTGGTCTTGTCTGGCCTTGTCTGGTATTGTCTGGTATAGTCTGTTCTTGTCTGGTCTTGTTTAGTTTTATCTGGTCTTATCTGACGAAGCAGGACTGGACAATTGTTTAAACAATTCAAAATATGTTGTTTGTCTACAATTACAAAATCTCTGACATAGAAATTGATAATTAGTTTTTTTGTCTGTAGTTTCGATCTTGATCTAGATTTCTGGATGTTTTAAAGAATCTCGAGTCTGTTTGGTGATGATTTATGTAAATCAACACATTTTCTTGGAAATATCTATGTCAGCAAATGTACTGAACAATAATTAGTAATAATTTAATTGTAAACCGCAAGTGGAAGAGGAAACGCAAAAGTTTCAGTTTAGGATAATAGCAGTCAGCACACACAAAAATGAAAGTAAATAAAAGTAGTAATTAGTGTGAGGGCATCTATAAAGATAATTGCAAGAAAAATTGCAAATATGACATTGAGATTTTTGCAGATAAAACAAGATAATAACGTAATGACATACATGTGTCTAGGCGAGATGAATATAACAAGGAATCTAACGGGCAATTTAACCTTGATGCAATTCATACACACTACACAAACACACACACACACACACACACACACATATATATATATATATATACATATATATATATATATATATATATATATATATATATATATATATATATATATATATATATATAATGAATCGCAATAAAAATCACGTAAAAGCCTAGTCTGCGCCGTGGGCGGCAGAATAAACGACATCGTGAGGTATGATATGAGCAAGCAAGTAGTGTGTGCGGAATAATTGAAAGTTGTAACATTTGCATGCGTTTCCGCGTCGTTGTAGGCGCGCCGTGGAGGCGGTGTGGGTGAGAATAGATCTTTTGGATCAATCTGCACGTCACAACACAACTCTGCCTGGTTTATTGATCTCTATCATCGATCCTAACACCATTTTATCAAGAACTCCCAAGAAAAGCTGCTTACCTCGTCTAGTTTTGTCTAGTCTTGTCTGTCTAGTCTTGTCTATCTAGTCTTGTCTGTCTAGACTTGTCTTTATAGTCTTGTTTGTCTCTTCTTGTCTGTCTAGTCTTGTCTGTCTAGTTTTGTTTGCTTAGTCTTGTCTGTCTAGTCTTGTCTGTCTAGTCTTGTCTGTCTAGTTTTGTCTATCTAGTCTTATCTGTCTAGTCTTGTCTGTCTAGTCTTGTCTGTCTAGTCTTGTCTGTCTAGTCTTGTCTGTCTAGTCTTGTCTGTCTAGTCTTGTCTGTCTAGTCTTGTCTGTCTAGTCTTGTCTGTCTAGTCTTGTCTGTCTAGTCTTGTCTGTCTAGTCTTGTCTGTCTAGTCTTGTCTGTCTAGTCTTGTCTGTCTAGTCTTGTCTGTCTAGTCTTGTCTGTCTAGTCTTGTCTGTCTAGTCTTGTCTGTCTAGTCTTGTCTGTCTAGTCTTGTCTGTCTAGTCTTGTCTGTCTAGTCTTGTCTGTCTAGTCTTGTCTGTCTAGTCTTGTCTGTCTAGTCTTGTCTGTCTAGTCTTGTCTGTCTAGTCTTGTCTGTCTAGTCTTGTCTGTCTAGTCTTGTCTGTCTAGTCTTGTCTGTCTAGTCTTGTCTGTCTAGTCTTGTCTGTCTAGTCTTGTCTGTCTAGTCTTGTCTGTCTAGTCTTGTCTGTCTAGTCTTGTCTGTCTAGTCTTGCCTGTCTAGTCTTGTCTGCTAGTCTTGTCTGTCTAGTCTTGTCTGTCTAGTCTTGTCTGTCTAGTCTTTCCTGTCTTGTCTTGTCTGTCTAGTCTTGTCTGTCTAGTCTTGTCTGTCTAGTCTTGTCTGTCTAGTCTTGTCTGTCTAGTCTTGTCTGTCTAGTCTTGTCTGTCTAGTCTTGTCTGTCTAGTCTTGTCTGTCTAGTCTTGTCTGTCTAGTCTTGTCTGTCTAGTCTTGTCTGTCTAGTCTTGTCTGTCTAGTCTTGTCTGTCTAGTCTTGTCTGTCTAGTCTTGTCTGTCTAGTCTTGTCTGTCTAGTCTTGTCTGTCTAGTCTTGTCTGTCTAGTCTTGTCTGTCTAGTCTTGTCTGTCTAGTCTTGTCTGTCTAGTCTTGTCTGTCTAGTCTTGTCTGTCTAGTCTTGTCTGTCTAGTCTTGTCTGTCTAGTCTTGTCTGTCTAGTCTTGTCTGTCTAGTCTTGTCTGTCTAGTCTTGTCTGTCTAGTCTTGTCTGTCTAGTCTTGTCTGTCTAGTCTTGTCTGTCTAGTCTTGTCTGTCTAGTCTTGTCTGTCTAGTCTTGTCTGTCTAGTCTTGTCTGTCTAGTCTTGTCTGTCTAGTCTTGTCTGTCTAGTCTTGTCTGTCTAGTCTTGTCTGTCTAGTCTTGTCTGTCTAGTCTTGTCTGTCTAGTCTTGTCTGTCTAGTCTTGTCTGTCTAGTCTTGTCTGTCTAGTCTTGTCTGTCTAGTCTTGTCTGTCTAGTCTTGTCTGTCTAGTCTTGTCTGTCTAGTCTTGTCTGTCTAGTCTTGTCTGTCTAGTCTTGTCTGTCTAGTCTTGTCTGTCTAGTCTTGTCTGTCTAGTCTTGTCTGTCTAGTCTTGTCTGTCTAGTCTTGTCTGTCTAGTCTTGTCTGTCTAGTCTTGTCTGTCTAGTCTTCTGTGTCTAGTCTTGTCTGTCTGTCCTCCTCGGTGGTGTAGTTGACAACATACCCGCCTTTAAATGCGGGAGACCCGGGTTCGAATTCTGGTCGGGGAGACAACAACTAGGGCGGTTTTTATTAACCGTCCGCGCTGCGCTGTCTGTCCACCCAGAATGAATGAAAAATATGCGATACCTGGGTGGCGCATACTAATAGCCAACGTGGAATAGAGGGTTTAGTGAAAAAAGTCTTGTCTATCTAGTCTTGTCTGTCTATTCTTGTCTGTCTAGTCTTGTCTGTCTAGTCTTGTCTGTCTATTCTTGTCGGTCTAGTCTTGTCTGTCTAGTATTGTCTATCTAGTCTTGTCTGTCTAGTATTGTCTCTCTATCGTCTTGCCCATCTAGACTTTTCAAATACGCAAATATGATTTGTTGAAATTGCACTATACCACTGGTCTCTAGACCAGTGGTGCGCAAACTATTTTCATTTGCGACCCAAAATTTTCTGAAAAATTTTATCGCGACCCCTGATGTAGTAACATCTCCACAAAAGCTTAAACAAATCCCCAAATTAGTTTTTGAGAAAATTAAGTTTGAAAACTCACTCCATGTTTACAAATCGGATTTTCAAAGTGGAATTTACAAAAAACTACAATATTTGCTGAAATAAATATCAAAAAATTAAGAAAATTTGGTAAATATTCCGGAACAGTTCTACCAAAATCTCTATAAAATTTAAAACAAATACACAAATTAGTTTTTGAGAAAAGTATGTTGGAAAATATCATGTTTTTTAAATATCTGTATATTGATATTTCACTATTTATTGCTACCCAATACTTGAACACGAAATGCCTTAATTTTTTTATGAATTAGGCGACCCAAAAAGATTCTCTATCGACCCCTCTGTGGTTCGCGACCCATAATTTGCGCACCACTGGTCTACGGCACATTCCTTTTACAAGGAAAACATCTACAGAATCGATGAGACTTCGTCTGATTCTACTTGGTCTTGTCTTATTTTATCTGTTTTGTTTTTAGCTTTGTGTTTCTTAAGTGTCTTTCGCGAGACGTGAAATAATGCAAAAGTTGAAAAAACTTATTCATAAAATAATCCCATCTTCTTCTTCTTCTTTCAAATAGGCCTACTTTGGACCACGCTTGTTCAACTGTTGGGTTTTGACCTTTGCCCAGTATTATCGCATCTTCTGTCTGTGTAACTCCTTTCTCTCTTCTGTCCAGGGGGTACATTTCTTACGGGGTTTTTCCTGAAATCCACGGACTTGCTTCAGGGTGCGTCTCATAGACTGTCTATTTTTGAAATCTGTTTTTCCCAGTTCTTTAATATCCTTCTCGGTTTCTGGCAACCAAGTGGTTCGAACCTTCTTGTTTTCCAGAAGGTGAACAGACGGTTGGTTAGTCGGTTTGGAGGCAATTTTGCAACGTGACCATAGAAAGCTACTCTTCTTTTCCTTGCACAGTCAGAGAGCATCTCAATATGTTCGTAGAGCTCAGAGTTATGCCGCCTTCGGAATTCTCCATCTTCCTTTACCGGGCCTAGGATCTTCCTGAGAATTCTTCTCTCTCTCATTTCCAATTTCTCTACTAGACCTCTTCGGTTCAAGGAAAGACACTCCATGGCATACAGGGCTTCTGGTCGTAATTCTTATGTGTAGTGCCTAAGTTCCAGGTTACGTGGCAGGTATTTCTTATTGTAAGTTTTCTTAGTCAGTCTATAGGCTGGTTCTAACTTGTTGACTCTCTTGGATAATGATGCTCTTTCTGATACGTTGGGTTCAATCCATTTGCCGAGATACTTAAATTTCTCAGTCTTCTTGATGTTTCCCTGTTCTAGTAACATCTCTCTGTGTGCTTCTTTCAGATGTTGGTGAAGGATTCTGTTTTCTCCAGAAACATTTGAAGACCCACTTTGGCAGCCTGTTTTCTGAGACTTTACCTGTATTGTTGCCATCTCAAGAGAATCAGCAAACATTGCCATCTCATCTGCAAAGGTCAGGCAATCTGCAACCAGTCCATCTATCTTACGTCTCTGGTAGATACCACTCTGAGCACCCTAATTGTTCAGTTCCTTACGCTATTCTCTCATAACCTTTTCAAGGACACAGTTGAAGAGAAGTGGGGAAAGTCCATCTCCTTGTCTCACTCCAGTTTTTATTTCGAAGCTTTCTGAAATCTCGCCTCTAAATTTAACCTTGGAATGGGTGTTGGTCAAAGTGTCTAGGATGAGTCTGCGGGTTTTGTTCTCTAGCCCTAGTTCCTGGAGTACTTTGTTAAGCGTTTCTCTATCAATGGAATCGTAGGCCTTCCTAAAATCAACAAATATGACGATCGGTTTCTCATCTTGGAGTATGCAAGTACAGTTTTGAGGATTGAGGATCTGTTCAACACAGGATCGGGTCTTCCTGAAGCCCCCCTGGTATTCTCCCAGTTGACTATACAACCGATGTTGGTTAGTTTATCATAGTATATATTACATCAAATAATCCTATCAATTATTGTTTACAAATTATATATAATACAAATTTGATTGTAATTTATTTTTTCCAAAAATATTTAGAAAATTATTAGTAATTAGCGACAATAATAATAATTAAAATATTGCCAAGAATAACACATAGTAAATTATTGTAAATAAAATTTTATTGTAATTTATTTTATTCAAAAATATTTCGAAAATCATTTTTAATTATCGACGATAATATTAATTAAAATATTCCCAAACGTTTGAATGTTGTACAAAAAATGTTAACTAACCTTTACACCGTCGGTAGTGCCAACCAGGAATTCTTGTCATGTGATTTTCTCAGCGACTTAATCACTTTACGAACATTCTTCAACTTCTGCCGATCTGACGTGAAAACTATCAAAATGCTCGTAGAAAACGCCCAAAAGCGGAATACAACAGACTGTTTGAATACTTTCATACTTTTTATTCATACTGACGCGAGCTTCGACGCACCAACGCACAATAACATCCGCGCATGCGCAAAAATTCACACCTAAAACATTCATTCTAAAAGACAAATAATAGAGATTGCTTGTAATTTCACGTCTAAAAACATATTTATTAATTATAAGAAACTTATTTAATTATAGATAACAATTATTTGGTTAAACAATTCAAGAGTTTAAAATTTTAATAATGCGGAAGAAACCTCGTCTTGCCGACAAAACACGAGCAAAACCGATGCGAGTATGTTTGCGCTCTTCCCTCCCATGCGCCAAACAGAGATAGTGAACACCAGCTGTTCAGTTGTCCGGCTCCTATTTTTTCCATTTTTTATAATATTTTTCTAATGACAAAACGTAGATCAAATCAAATTAATAGATATGTTTTATTTAAAAAAGAGATTATTTGTTTGATTTAGAAAGATCTCCGCAAGCTCTCAACTTTATTTCAAAATGACGTGAACTCACTCGCGATGAAAATTTAAGCAGACAATTATATATTTGTAAGTAATATACTAATTAGAGCATTAATATATTGGTTACAAATATATAATTAAAAATGATTTAATAAATATTTGTAATTTATTTAATAGATATTAGCAATTTCTCAGTGAGATTGTATTTGTGCGCATGCGCGGTTTATGACATAAATTTTCGTTTCGAACGTGTCTGCTTCAGTTCGCCAGAAAGTTGAGAAATTTATGGGAAATTATGCTAGAACTTTAACGCAAACCGTTACAATTCGATTTTGGGGATTTTTGGGGGAACTTTTGATAGTTTTCCCGGTCGGATCGGTTGCAGTTGAGGAAAATCGAAAAGTGTAAGAAAATGTTCCAGTCGTTGAGAATGTCACTTCAAGGTCAGCATCGGCGACGTCATAATGGTTAGTGCTCATGTTTTATACTAAACTTTGCTTTGAGTATTTCACAGATTTACTTTTAGATTTTTGCTAAAAACTCTTGTCGTAGACACATAAGAGTGGACAGACTAAACTGGACTAGAAATAGACAAGAATGAAAACACAAGAATAGACAGACAAGACTAAACAGGCAAGACTAGACGGCCTATTTTGTTGTTTCCGTCAAATACGACACTATGCTGGCTGTAACGATTTCTACTATATACAGAAGCGTCTCTTGACCCAAATTGTTAACACCAGAACTGACTGTCGTGGTCCAATATGGACAATTTCTTGGCGTGTTTATCGAACATGTACCACCACTTTTTTGTTTATCTGCTCTACTTAAATCATTCTCATTATCGGGCGACGTCAGTCCATGCTATTGCATTTCTGTCACTAAGGGTCGTCTCCATAGTTCTGTATCGGGACAGGAAAATATCACGTGTGCCGCATCGTCGTTTTCCCCACACTCGCAGAGAGGAGAATCTCTTTTCCCAAATCTGTGGAGATATACCTTGAAGTTGCCATGCCCTGTTATAATTTGAATTGCATGGTGGGATAGACTGACGTTTAAGCTGCTCCAAACCTTTATTGATGGTATAAACAGCTTAGTCCACAAGCCTGTTGTAGCTGCATTCCATCTGTTCTGCCAGAGTTTGTCGAAATGTCCCTTGGAACCAGATTTCAGCGCCTGTTTAGGCAATTTGTCGTATGCAATTGGCAGATTACCATTGCTTGCTGCGAGTTTTGCGAGACAATCCGCTCGCTCATTGCCTTCGACTCCACTATGGGCTTTAATCCAATGCCATCGGATCATATTTTTCCTTGAGACCCTTGCAGCTGTCGTCCATGTCTCCATCAACAGTTCAGTGGCTCCTTTCAAACTTTTCAGTGCATCGAGGAAATATCGGCTGTCACTTATTATCTAACAAGGACTATTGCTGTGATTTTCAACATATTGCAAGGCATGTAGTATGGCGATGAGCTCTGCTTGGAATATTGAGCAGTAGTGTTCCAACCTTATGAGCTTGTGGTGGACCTCTTCGCCGTTGTAATAGGCAACGAATGCAGCTCCTGTTCCTTTGCTCGATTTCGAACCGTCCGTGTATACCCGAAGATGGAAAAGATTTGACAGTGTCAAATGGTACTTAATCAATGATAACTTTGAAGGGTGAATGTGTTCTTGTATGTTAACGTCCAGTTCGATATTGTTCAAAGTATTTGGTAGGCCTATGACATCTTTAATTAACGTATCGTCTGCAAATTGGTGTGAGCTGTCAAGAGCTAGTTGCTTGAGGCGGATGTCTACTGGAAGGAGACCTGTAATCACACAAGCTGCCTCTGTGGATACTGTGCGATAGGCTTTCGCAGCGCGGATGGTGCTGAGGCGCTGTATGCCCAAGAGCTTGAGGCTTCCTTTCACGCCACATGACTTCCGCCAGATAGGACCTCCATATAATAATGCGGGTTCTATCGCGCCGCGATAGATGTCGGAGAGCTCTGTTCTTCCTAGACCCCATTCCTTCTTTGCAGCGATACCTAATTTTATACTCAGTTGTTTCACTTTACTACATGCCTGCTTTATGTCTTCCTTAAAATTCAAGAGTCTGTCTATAGTGACACCTAGATACCGAAGATGCTGTTGGTATTTAATTTTTTCGTTTCCTAGTGTGAAAACGGGACTCCTTTGACTTGAGGATCTGCTGAAGAAGAGGGCTTCAGTCTTTTGGGCATTGAAACTGAGCCTAGTTTCAGTTGCCCACTGGCGAAGATTTTCTAAAGCACGGTCAGTAGTCTCTTTCAGACCAACAATAGTTCTGCTTTTACAAAGCAGAAGAGTATCATCGGTATAAGCTATGATGTTACACTCTTCAGGCAGATTACTTTCAAAGATAGTTCCATACAAAATATTCCAAAAACCTGGACCTGATTTAGAACCCTGTGGACATCCTTTGCTAATTCTTTTCTCAACGTACAAACCTGGTTCGCTGATAATGGCCTTGCGTTCTGAAAAGTAGCTCCTGGCTAATTTGATGAGATTGTCAGGACAACCTTTCTCTATTAGCCTGCAGATACTAAGCGGCCACCAGGCGTTATCGAATGCCCCACTAATGTCTAAGGCTATTGCAGAACAATAATACTTAGATCTTACCGACTCACGTATGAACCTGACCGCTTCAGAAATAGCCTGAACTGTTCCAGCCCCTTTTCCAAAGCCAAATTGGTTTTGGTTAATCAGCTTGTGCCGGTAGCAGTGATGTTCGATTCTCGAGATGAGTAAAGAATCTAGCACCTTTCCGGCAGCAGGAAGTAAACTTATGGGTCTGAAGTCCTTCGTGGATAGTGCCGGTTTGTTGGGTTTGGGGATGATTTTGATGAGTTGCTCTTTCCAACAAGATGGGAATATAGACTTTTTTAGGCACTCGCTGTACAAAGTAATGAATGTGTTTGGTGTCGAATAAAAGGCAGCCAACACTATGTCTGATGATATGCCGTCCAGAACAGGCGCCTTCTTCGGGCTCAACTCGCGTATGATGCGTTCTATTTCAGAAAAGGTGAACTGCGTGTCATCAGGTCCACCTCTATCGACTTCCGCCCGTGCTCTGACTCGAGTGTGTAATTCAGAGTCGTCTTCATCGTCCTCTGGAAAGAATGTATCTAGGAGTTGTCGAGAGGTGTCAAAGATATCCAACGATCTAACCCCAACCCTAAGGCTACTCAGGTAGCTTGTGGATGTTTTTCTCCCCCTTAGTATTTTAAAAACGGGACCCCATGGATTTCCAATTGAAGACTGTGTACAGAAATCTCACCACTTTTGTTTCTTCGATTCCAAAATTGCATCCTTATACTCTCTTGCCTTGGTGTTGTAGATTAATTTGTTAGATAATCTAAGTTTACCTCTACTTTTTTGGTATTTCCGACGTAGCCTGTTAGTCTCTTTGCGCAGGGCAGTAAGCTCTGGTGTCCACCAGGGAACAGAATTTCTGAAACATTTCCTTGATGGAAAAGTGACACGCGCAGCACACATCATAGCCTGATTCAATCTAGTTGCAAATAATGAAATATGCTCGGTGGTGAAACAATCGTGTAGCTGCGGAGTAATGTCTTTTAGATAGAGCAGGAATTTATTGCTAAATTCTGCCCAATCCCCCTTTCTGGTACAGAAACCACGTTGGACTTCCGGAGGCTCGGTTTCATTTCCAATAGACCAACTGATATAGCGATGATCTGACAAACTACTCTCATCCGGAAGGTGCCAATCAAAAATCATCCTGCTCAAGGTGGAGGTGGCAAGGGTAAGATCGATGACGCTCTGTCCATTGTGTCCGATAAAGGTAGGTTCCGATCCAATGTTCAGTATGGTCAGGTTATTGTCCGAAAATAACTTTTCAAGAGATCTGCCCCTTTTGTCCTCCAAGGCGCTACCCCACGTAAAGGATTTTGCATTGAAGTCACCGGCGAGTAATACCTCAGACTTGGAACTAACCTCAATAATTATTTTATTGAGGGCGTCTAGATTATCTTCGAACCTATCCTGTTCCACCGGCCTCATTTGTGGAGGTAAATAGACAGAGATAACGTGTAGATTCAACATGCCGCAGAGAACTTGGGCAACTGTCATCAAGCAGTTGGAGAAATCCGGATTAAGCATAGCGGTCATCCGTGAGTCGGTTATCACTAAAGCGGCTTTAATGGTTGATTCATTTTGCTTTCGGGAGTGCAAAATTTTATAGTGGGCCGGAAGGCCTAGGAGTTGTCCACGAAAGACGTGTGGCTCTTGAAGAAAAGCGATTTGAATTCCGTCCCTTTCGATCTTCTCCACAAGGGCCGCTGTTGCTGCCTTACATTTACCTAGAGTGACCTGTAGGCAGCTGATGTTGTGATCATTTGTAATGCCTGCCATGGCTTAAAAATATCGCAGAAGATATCGAAAACGATACATTGGCATACAAGTTAAAACAATTATATAGACTATCCATATCCTTACAGGGATAAGACGTAACTTTAAAACTATATAAATATGCAGTTCGTTGAGACAGAGTGGCAAATCGTAGATAAGCTGCGAAATAAATCGCAATCACATAAAATAATGATTCGACACATGACAATAGCGTAAACAAATCGATAAACATATTGGGTACAATTGTATTGCAAAGTATACCCTCAGAGAGATAAGGTATACTGATACCATAAAATGTCATAGAATGGGTATTGAATGACCATTTAATGCTGCTTGTCAGATGGAGGTGGTTTATTACGAAGTCTTCCTCTTTCTCTTTCTCATCCTGTGCCCTTTTTATTAGCCCCTGGGTTCTTAGTTCCGGGTTCCGTCTCAGAGCTCTCTTCCGAGATTGTAGGGGAACGATCTGGGAGCGCGCCTCGTTTTCTTTTTTCTGTCTCAGCTAACTTAGGGGTTTTGAAACTCGGGTTGGCGGAAATGCCAGTCGCTTCGATGTAGCGCCAGGGAGAATTATCCGGTTCCGTTGATTTCTGCACCTGCGTCCTGACGACGGAGTTTGCAGTTGTTTGAGCTGTTGCCTGTCTAAGTTGAGCGGCCACCAGCTCCTTTAAGGAGCTCATGATCGCTGGAATTAGTGCAGCAGCAAGTTCTTTAACATCAGGTAGTTGAGGTTTGGTTACAGCTGTCGCTTTCGCGTATGTGACTTTCCCTACCGGGGCAGTGACGTTCACCTTTCTTCTCGCTTCGTAGTAAGACAACTTCTCTTGAGTTATTAGTTTCTGAATTGCGAACTCTTCTTTATATTTGGGACAGTCCCTCGAGTTTGCAGGATGCTCTCCTTCGCAATTGACACACTTGGGAGTTTCACAGGGAGATCCTTCGTGTGGTAGCTTTCCGCAGCTACCAAAGAAACAGCTTCGCTTGAACATCGAGCGGAGCCATGACCATACTTTTGACAACGATAGCATCTTATAGGGTTTGGGATAAACTCCCGGAATTCAAGATTATAAAACGCCACCTTTATCTTTTTAGGAAGAATCGGGGTATTGAATGTTAAAATCAATGAGGGGGTACACTTTAGTTCGTCATCCCTCTTACACTTAATTCTTTTGACTTCACAAACATTCTTTTCTTTCAACTCTAGTAGGATTTCTTCCTCAGAAAGGTCGAGGAGGTCCCAACAAAAGATTATGCCTTTGCAATAGTTTAATGTCCTATGTGGAACTATCTCAACTTCAAAATCGCAAAATTCTTTTATAGACATGAGTCTCTGTGATTGCTTGAAAGATTTGGTTTCTACTAGCAGTCCTTCTTTAATTTTCTTAATATTGTTGCATTCTCCAATTATGCTATATAAACTCTTACTTATTTTGAAAGGATTAACTTTATCGAAGCTCGTTCCATCCTTTTTTTTGATAATCAGGAACCGGGGCGGAGCAACCGTCACCTGATTATCAAGATTGCCCGTATTTGGAGATTTCGGGTTCTCATTATTCTGCAGTTCCATTTCGGATGCAGAGTTCGCACGGATTTGAACGGCCACCGCAGCCGTGCGCGCCGCGGTGGGGCTACTCGCTACAAGAGGGCGCCAAGCGTCCGAAGGTCATAGCCAACCTTTCTCTCAACACTATGTTTCCGCCACGTGGCGAGAAACCAGTGTCTTTTCACCGAGAATTCTTTTTATGAGACTACCCAGACAGAACACACTAAATTGACCATGGACAGGACCATGGGCCAGGGGGGGTCAGCCAAGGGGGGTCGGGGGTGGCGGGTTAAAGTTTCTGCTGCATATGTGGCTTCTGGTTATATAACTGTGTAGTGTTTTATTTTTGCATTTATGGTGGCACTTTCTTCTGTAGATGTCCCAGGTTACTTTTTGGGCTTTAGCTAACTTGTTTCTTCTTATTTGGATCGAAGTTTTTTCATTTAGATTGCTTGTTATTATTTCTCCAAGGTATATGAATTGGGCTACAATTTTGACTTTATTGCCATTTATGTTTATTTCTGTTGGTTTTTGAGGCATAATTACTGTTTTTTAAAATGATATTTTGATGCCATTTTTACTTACAATATTTTGAAGTTCTGATATCTGAGTTTTGCTTCATCTATGTCTTTTGCTAGTAGTGCCAAGTTGTCAGCAAAACCAAGACAGTTTGTTTTGATCTTTCTGCCTATTTTTATTTTTTGAGGGTATTGTTGAAAGTATTCCCTTATTACCATTTCTAGGGCACAGTTGAACAGTAGCGGTGAGTGTCCATCATCTTGGCGTAACCCTGTTTTGATCTCGAATGGTTCCGATAATTCGCCCCTGAACTTCTCTTTTGACTTGGTGTTTGTGAGGGTCAGCATCATGTTTATTAATTTGGGGTGTAGTCCAACAAGGTGCCTTAGATTTTTTGGTAGGAATTCCCTGTGGATGCAATCATATCCTTTCTGGAAGTCTATAAATGTGATCACCACATCTCTATTTCTCTTCCTGTTGGAATCCATTATTGAGACTCATGATCTGGCCAGGACAGCTCGTCCAGGGTCTGAAACCTCCTTGGTATTTTCCTAGTTCTTTCTCAAGTTGTAATTTCATTCTATAAAGGATGATTCTTGAAAGGATTTTGTATGTTATTTCTAAGTGTGAGAGTCCCCTGTAGTTAGGATCTGTTTTGTCTGCTTTTTGTGTACTGGGTGAATCTTGCGGATATTCGGATCTTCCGCGCGGATCTTCCTGCATATTTGCAGATTTCTGCAAAGGTCTGATCTTCTCCCGGTGCTTAGTACCACGGGCGTAGCCAGAGGAGAGGTTTTGGGGGTTCAAATGTAAGTTATTATCAGCAAATATCAAACAAAACTACACATATACATAGGGTGAGTGGTCTCTACACAAGTGATTATTTATTTATACATGGAATAGGTACACAAGATTATTTAATTTTTTTTCAATATTTTTTTCCCATTTTCATGTTTTAATTTAATCTTTAATTCACTTTTATTTTCTAATTATAACTCTAGCATTGATTTCCACTTTATTTATAATAAACAGATAAACTTTGACAAATGTCATTGACGTTTGTTTGAATTTTGGGTTTAGCAGGTGTCAGTTGGTGCGGCTTTTTGGGATTCCCAGGCGATTCTTAACACATCGACATATGGTAACAAAAAGAAGTTCCCCCAAAAACCTAAACAGACATGGCTATGCAGAGAGGATTTACTAAACAGACAGGACTAGACTGACAAGACTAGACCGACAGGACTAGCCAGACAGAAGTAGATAAACAGGACTAGACAGACAGGACTAGATAGACTTTATAGATAGATTCAAAAATTTCAATGTTTACAAATTGGATTTTCAAAGTGGAATTTACAAAAAAAAACTGCAATATTTACCGAAATAAATATTAGAATATTGGGAAAATTTGCTAAATATTCCAGAACAGTTATACAAAGATCTCCACAAAATTTGAAACTAATCCCAAAATTTGTTTTTGAGAAAATTAAGTTTGATAATTTCAATATTTACAAATTTGATTTTCAAGGTGGAATTTACAAAAAACCTGCAATATTTGTTGAAATAAATATTAAAATATTGGGAAAGTTTGCAAAACATTCTGTAACAGTTCTACTAATATCTCTACAAAATTTAAAACAAATCCCCAAATTAGTTTTTGAGAAAATAAAGTTTGAAAATTTCAATGTTTACAAATTTGATTTTCAAGGTAAAAATATTTGTTGAAATAAATATTGGGAAAATTTGCTAAATATTCCGAAACAGTTCTACTAAAATCTCCATAAAATTTGAAACAAATCCCCAAATTAGTTTTTGAGAAATGTTTATAAATTTGATTTTCAAAGTGGAATTTACAAAACACTGCAATGTGCACTGATATAAATATTAAAAAAATAAGAATATTTGGCAAATATTCCTGAACAGTTCTGCCAACATCTCTATAAAATTTAATATTATTCCCAAAATTAGTTTTAGAGAAAATTATGTTGGAAAATATTATGTTTTATAAATAATTGATATATCACTATTTACTGCTACCCAATACTTATACACGAAATGCCTAAATTTTTTTAAGAAAAAAGATTCTCTATCGAACCCTCTGGGGGTCGCGATCCGTAATTTGCGCACCACTGGTCTAGACTGTAATCTTGAGAATTCTTTATGTACTGAACAATACACATATATCATGAAACTATAGAATAAAAAAAACGGTATTTGTAACAAAAATATATATTTCCTCCTTATCACATCGAGTGTCGCAACGAAAGTTATTGTGCCGCGAACGGCGTGCAAACTGGACACGAGTGATATAATGGCGAATGTGCGAGAGGACAGTAGGAGCAAGACGTCCGTCCGTTTGCCGAAGTCAAGTGGTAAATAAACGAGCCAACATAAGTCACACGTCCGCTTATCTAACTACACATAGGTAGCAGCTAGTGCTGGTGAGGCTATTGTGATGTAGGAGTAACGGATATCGGCGTGTAGATCTCACACGTGGGCCGTGGGGTAGGTCGCGGCCGCACGCCCTATGCTAATGGCCCACACAGCTCACGGAACATTATTCACACAACCACCATCAACCACAATCCTTCTTCCTCATGTTCCGAAAAATATTTCATTTATATCTATTGCAATTATCTTCGCTAACGCTATAAATAATACACAATGGACTTTATACAACATTGCAAATACACAAACAGGAATAAAGATAAATATTCAAAAGTCTGGACCAAGTGGACCAGACAAATAAGACTAGACTAGACAAGCAATTATGTAAATCTCAGACTAATTTAGAATTTGAATATATTAATAAACTTAATATTCAACATTCTGCAACGAATTTATCTTGGTTTAAACCAATAAATTATCCATTTCTACTCCTTTGTTTTGACTATTAAGATTGCAGATAGCTGGAAATAATTGTCGAGTTGCGTAATTTGATTTTAAATTTTGAGTTTTTTTGTTGTTTTGTTAAGAAAATTATTGAAATGTCAATGTTTTTGTAAGTGTTCGATTAACATTTAACGCCAACGGTTTAGAGATTATCTCGTCTGGAAAGTGTAGAATAAATAATTACGAACGCATCAAAACAAAGGGATTTCCTAATGCGGTTTGCTGCTCGAGAGATTTAATAGATTTTAAATAATTCCTTTGTGTAAGCGATCCCATTACCGAAATATAACAAACTGAACTGTAAACAGGCTGCTATAAATTAACATATTAAATTCTGTGTTAAATTATTAACTTCGTCATTAACTTACTGCAACTTAAAATTAAAACCAAATGAGTTTCCAAATAAGCTTCGAAATCAAATTACAAAGTTTCCAAGTTTCTTTATAAACTTTTTTTTATGCGAAGCGTTGATGAGTCAGCCAGTGTGTCAGTCAAGACACCTAGGTAAAAAAACCTTGAAATATGTATTTAATGTTTCGTTAATGATTATAAATTAATAATACTGTTCGAAACAATAAAACTATGTAGACTCTTTAGTAACAACGCTGAAATTTAGAAAACTTGTATACAACAAGCAATAGCTTTGATACCAACCACTCGATTGCATTCAAACTTATTAACTTACTGATTAACTTAATAAATTATTAAATTATTGAGTTTAAATAAAATCCATACGACAATATTGAACAAAATAAGTGATTTAAATGTTTATTTTATTGGCTATAGCTACTTAAATATAATTCTAAAAAAATTCTAAAACATTATTCAAAACAAATTACTATGTAGAATTATTGATAAATTTCATTTAATATGATATTATGGCAACATATATTAAGTTATTCCGAGATATTATGAAATCAATCATAAATTCGCATAAAAAAGTCATTTAAAAGCAATTACTTGCAATGGTGTTAATGGCATTTCCACTCATTTCAATAATTAATTCCGTGATAAAATATTGATTTATTCAAAAAAAATCTTTTACATTAAATACCACTGTCCAGTCTTCTCTATCTTGTCTTATCTATATAGTTTTCTCTATATATTCTCTTGTTTATCCTTCTTTATTTTACACTGAAAAAGTCACTATGTAATAATAATATTTATTGTAACAAAAAAATTGATACAAAGGGCTACCGTCCTCGAGATCCTTCTGCCAAGGGATAATACAATTTGTTAAGTAATTTGCAAATTATAAAAAAAATGTATATACAGGGTCCGCCAAAAGTATTGCACCAAGCGATGCAGAACTAATACGCGTGCGATTTCAGACATGTTATTTTAGGGTTGCATACAGTACCCACCAGTGCATATTTTGACGATATTTTAAATTTGTTAGTAACAATTGTTTCCGAGTGGTGGCGCCACATACGTTTTTTTAATGACATAATGGGTCGTTTTTTGGTCGTATCATTGGATAGACAATTTTTTCTGAATAGGAGAGTCTATCAAAAATGTGGGGTCACATAACAACATTTGCAATAAATAAATCAAATGAATTGAACCTATATTGTTTTCATTCTACAGTCTACGTTACAACAAATAAAATAAGCAAGATGAATTAGAGAAGATGTTGAAATTGTTCTCCATTTACTTTCTACAATAGTTAATTCGGGTAATAAAACTGTTAAAAGCATTTCGCAACCGTACACGAGGAATGCGTGCTATTTCGTTACATATTCTTGCTTCCAAGTTCTCTAATGTTACTGGCTTATTTACGTACACAGCGCCCTTTAAATGTCCCCAAAAGAAATAATCCATCGGTGTCAAGTCGGGGGACCGACTCAAAATATCCTCTTTGTCCAATCCATTTTCTATGAAAAGTTAGATTTAAATACTCGCTCACTTACCGATCAAAATGTGCGGGTGCACCATCATTCTGAAACTAGACATCTATGTGGATAAGATCATTATTATGTGGGTGGGGTAGAATTTATTTTATCATTGGAATGATTTGAGTACGTAACATTCGCAGGTAATTTTCAGATGTTAGTATTCCATCTACTATAAATGGCCCGATTACAATATCATCTAATATCCCAAACCACAAATTTAATTTCAATTTTTACGTGTGGATTTACTGTCAGTAACTACAGTTGTGTATATTCACACAACCATTCAATTGGAACGTGGCTTCATCTGACATCCCAATGTTCTTCATAAAATTATCATTTATTAGTTGAGACAATATTTCTGAAAATTCAACTCTGCGGTAAAATTCATTTTTAGATAATTCCTGAACTAAATGGGCTTTGTACGGTTTAAACCTTTCCTTTTTTAATCTTCTCACTGAAGTTTTAGAGATCATAATCATCATGGTCTACAGAGAGCTAAGTTATGGAATTCTGGGGGCGTTTGGCTATATACAGCAAAATATTTACTTCCCCATCAATATTTGTTGCCGTCCTAGGTCTACTAGAGGAACTACGAGTTTTCACACTTTTGGTTTCTTTAAATTTTCGAGTCACTGATAAAGATTATGTTTCGATGAGTCTCATTAAATAAATAAAACGTTTCCGTGTGAGTTCCGATTGGTGCGGATATTTTGGACCCTGTATATATTCAATTCAATTCATTTATTGACCACAAGATGTACATATATACAGATATATATGGGTACGTCCAAAAGAAACAATGTATACAGAAAACTATATAGAATTGAGAGAATTCACAAACTCATTGTGGTCGTAGGGACACTGTGAAATAAGTAATTCTCTCATTACGCTTCTGAACCTCTTTTATGAGGTCTCCTCCGTGAGGCTCGTTGGGAGCTTATTGTACATAATAATGCCTTTGACATCTGGAACTTAGCCACAAATATCCAGCCTTACTTTGGTAGGGTACAACTTAAGGTGTCCTCGAGTGTAGTAGCCTTGCCAATCACTATTCCGAGGAATCCTTAGTTTCATTTTGTGGATGTAGCACGTAGTTTCAAGGATATAAAAGCCAGTAACTGTTAGCAGATGTAGGTGTATAAAGTGCGACCTGCATGAAGCATAAGTGGGAATGCCGACTATCGCACGAATGATCCTTTTTTGCGCTTTTAAAATTCGAGATATTTCGGGTGACGATCCCCACTACAATGCCATAAGAAAGCACTGACTGGATCTCAGCATAGTAGTAGTTTAGTAATTCGGTTTGATTGAGAATTTTTCTGAGGAACCGAATGCAATATGCTTTCTGATTCAGTACTTTGCATATGATCTGAGTTGTAGTGTGCCAAGTTAAGTGCTCTTCAATATGTATTCCAAGAAATTTTGTGCATTTTGTTCGATTTAGTGCCGAATTTAGTGCCACGTATTTGCTTCTGTTGGTTTGGAAAACTATGAATTCAGTTTTTCCCATGTTAAGAAACAGTTTATTGGAGGAAAACCATTGTGTTACAGATTCCATGATTGTGTTAGATTTTTTAATTGAAGATTGCAAATTGTTTTTAGATATTAAGAAGCTGGCGTCATCAGCATATAACGTAGAATCACATTCGGGTAGATATGCCACTAAATCCGCAAAAAATACGATAAATAGTGTTGATTAGAGCACACTACCCTGGGGGACCCCTGTTATCGTCGCAATTGTTGGAGACATGCCTACCTTATCCAAAGAGTTTATTTCTACATATTGGGATCAGTTTTGTAGGAAGGAGCATAACCAATTTCCTGCTTTTCCTCTTATGCTGTAATAACCTAATATGTCAAGCAATTGGTAGTGGCATAAACAGTCGAAGGCTTTATTTAGGTCACAGATAATACCTATTGGGAAATTTCTTTTGTCTACATCAGATAAGATTTTATTATAAAGTTTTAGGATAGCTGTGCTAGTAGATTTCCCGCTTTGAAAGCCATGTTGTTCCGGGGATATTATTTTATGCTTCGAAATGAAAGGAAGTGAAAGTTTCTCTCCAGGAAACAGTATTCTAATATCTTAGACAGCACTGAGATTAAAGCAATTGGTCTGTAGTTATTGAGGACCGTCTTGGCTCCCTTTTTATGAATAGGTAGAATATTGGTCACCTTTAAAATTGCCAGAAATTCTTCGGTATTAAAGGAGCAATTTATTATATTTAGTAGCGGCTTCGTTAGATGTTCTAAATTCTCCTTAATTAAGACACAGGGTAAACCATCTGGCCCATGTGGGTTTTTATTTTTTAGATTTTTGTTTAGAAGATTGAACAATTCTCTTTCACAAAAATCCTCTAAATACATGGTTTCCACGATAAATTGCATGTGGTTGTTTGTTATGCTAGTCGGATTGATGTTTTTAAAAATTTGCTCTGGCGCTTTGGCAAAGAAGCTATTAAAAGCCATAGCAATTTTATCAGGAGCCCTAATTAGACTATCAATTATTTCTAATTCGACTTGTTCGCATTTTTTCTTTTTATTTGTGTTTTATTTAATTATATTCCATACGGTTTTTTGCTTGTTGTCTGAATTAGTGACAAAATTTCTAAAATAGAGTTTTTTGTGCGTGTAATTAATCTTACATGGATTTTCTTTTGATTTTGGTAATGCACTCGTAGATGAGCATATATTGTTGTTGATATCTTGTTGGATATCTTGTTTGTTCTTGTTGTTGCAGAATGTAGAGATCTTTTAAATTTCTGCTAGAGATCTTTGCTTCTTCAGTGATCCAGTTTTTATTGGAGATATTCGTTCGAGAAGGAGGAAAGCTATTATTAAAGTGAAATTGCAAGATATTTATAAAGGCTAATGCTTTTTCATTACAGTTGTCGCTGTTAAAGACATCGGACCATGCTTCCTTTTTTAGGTATTTCTCGAATATAGATTTATTTTGAGAAGTAATTCTACGCGCCATTACACTTCTTTTCTTGTCTGGTTCGCTTCCCTCGTTGCACAGAATTAGCATCATATGATCAGAGAAGGTGCAGTGTTTAACACATGTAGATAGATCGTATACAAAGTTGGCAAAAATGTTATCAATTAGTGTAGAAGATGACTTTGTAATACGGGTATGCTCGGATACCAGTCCTACTAAACCATAAGAAGACAACATGTTTGTAAGGTTTATTGTCTGTAAAGATTTAACGTCAAAATTAATATTAAAGTCTCCAACTACAATAATGGATGAGACTCTGTGGAAGGCATTATCCAATAGATTTTCTAGGGTCACCATGAATGTTTCTAGACAGCCGGTAGGCGAACGATTTATAATTACTGCGGAAAATTCCTTGGTTTTCCATATAACAGCACATTACTTCAAATTTAAGAGCAGCAATTAAAAAAAAACATATCGGAAGACGCCCTTGCCCATATATATATATATATATATATATATATATATATATATATATATATATATATATATATATATATATATATATATATATATATACAACGTGGGGCACATAAAGTGTTACAGAGCAATAACAGTCAAACTATTGATTATATTCAAAAAAGTTTGAGACAAATGTTTTAGGGATCGAGAGGGCCGTCATACTGGACCACTCTATTGTTTTATCGGTGGAGGCGCTGAAGCTACGTCAAGGTCACCTCCACTTTTTTAAATGGAATCTTCTAAATGTATTTTTTTTCGATAATATTATTGCCGATTTTAAGACGAATTTAACGACCTGCAACACAAGGTCATTCTAGTCATGCAAAGTATAAAAATAGTCGAAAATATCGAAAAATATCGGAATAATCACTTTCAAAGGATCGACTAACCTTGGTTTCGGTCTACCTACAGAAGATGCTCGAAGTGGTGACCCTCGACTTGTAAGCACTTGTTAATCCGCTGGTGAAAAGACCGTCTAACTTCAGCCAACATTTGTGGTGTAATTTCGGTACAAGCTCGGCGGATTCTTTCCTTCATGTCATCAGACGTGGTAGGTGCAACCGTCATTACGCGATCTTTGATAAATCCCCATAAAAAATAATCGGGTGATGTTAGATCTGGCGAACGAGGTGGCCAAGCTACAGGACCGCCTCGTCCTATCCACTTTTCGCCAAAAATATCATTCATCACTTGTCTTGCGCACAGAGCATATTGGGGTGGTGCACCGTCGTGTTGCATCCACATGTTCATGCGAACATACAAGGGCACGTCTTCTAGTAATTCGGGCAGTGCGTTTTGCAGAAAGTTTGCGTAAACTTGCCCAGTCAAGCAACCTTCAAAAAAATATGGACCAATGACGTGATCGCTGACAATGCCGCACCAACAATTAAAGGACCACGGATGTTGAAATGGTACAGCTCTTATCCATCGATGATTCTCATTTGCCCAGTAATGCATGTTATGCCTATTCACATTTCCAGTATTTCTGAAGTTAGATTCGTCAGAAAAAAGCATGTGACTCCAAAATGAAACATCTGTGCGCATTTTTCTACGAATCCAATTACAGAAATTAACGGGATTTAGGAAGTCATTGCGGTACAATTCCTGGTGTAATGACATGTGATACGGATGGAACTTGTGTTTCTGCAAGATCCTTTACACAGATCGCCGACTAATTCCACTCTCTCTTTCCATTTGCCTGCTGCTCGAATGTGGATTTAGTGCAACAAACGCTAACATAGCAGCCGCATTATTTTCATTAGTAATCGATGGACGTTTCACTCGTGCTTGTTTCACTGTACCGAAGCGACAAAAATTGTCAGCTAAACGCTTAAAAGGCATGTGCGATTTTTGTCGCCTATCCGTATAACGAGCCGCATACAAATCTCGGGCGTGTCTGTAATTTTTACGGCATTTGCCCAACACCATCAACATATCAAAAGGTTCTTGAAATTCGTTCATTTTCGCGATTCAATGTTCTCACATTAGAAGATAAACCGTGACTAACTGATATGTCAATAGAAAACCAAGGTTAGTCGATCCTTTGAAAGTGATTATTCCGATATTTTTCGATATTTTCGACTACTTTCATACTTTACATGACTAGAATGACCTTGCGTTAAGCTAGTTAAATTCGTCTTAAAATCGGCAATAATATTATCGAAAAGAAATACATGATTCCATTTAAAAAAGTGGAGTTGACCTTGACTTAGCTTCAGCGCCTCCACCGATAAAAAAATAGTGTGGCCCAGTATGACGGCTTTCTCGAACACTTAAACTTTACACATTTTTTTAAACTTAAACATTTTTGGATATTATAAATAAATTGTGTGTTATTGCTCCATAACACTTTATGTGCCTTTTTAATTCTTATGTGCCTTTTTCATTCGTTCCTTTGATCTTGTGTTGCAGGTCGTTGAATTCGTCTTAAAATCGGCAATAATACTATCGAAAAAAATACATGATTCCGTTTAAAAAAGTGGAGGTGCCTTGATGTAGCTTCAGCGCCTCCACCGATAAAAAAATAGAGTTGTCCAGTATGACGGCCGTCTCGATCCCTAAAACATTTATATGAAACTTTTTTGAATATAATCAATAATTTTACTGTTTAACACTTTGCTCTGTAACACTTTATGTGCCTCACCCTGTTTATATATATATATATATATATATATATATATATATATATATATATATATATATATACATACATATATATATATATATATATATATATATATGTATGGGGTTATATGCGGTTAATAGTCGTCGTACAATGTTTCGTTTTATTGTGTCGATTATTTTCCGGTGAATGTCTCTGTCTTTAAATTTGCCTAGTATCTGTTTGTGTCTGTTTGAGATATATGGAATGTTAGTCAGTCTGTAGAGTTCATTGGGAGGATTGTGGAGGTGGTTGTTTGGGTGCCTTAATTTCGTTATAGCGCATAACGAAGTAGTTTCGGCTAATTTCAATATCTTTGTTGTCGAGTTAAGTGCGATGGACTATTTAGAGGAAGTTTTGTTGAAATTCCCTTGTTTTACCGAGGACACGCATCGGAAATAATTGCCTCTTTGCACTGTGCTTTTCTTACGGAACGTAGCGTCAATTTTGATGTTGAGTTTGTGGTCGAAAGTCAGCCGAAGTATTTTATGTGAGGTGTCGGTGTAATGTCCTTGGTGTGTAGGTAGGGTTGCCAGATCAGGTTGACCAAAATATCTGGACAAATTTTTAAAATGTCGGGATTTTTGGATTGTTGTCGGGAGAAATAAATATAAAAAATAAAAATGTTATATAAATAGTAGTTTATGCTCAAGTGTGTGCAGAATAATACTCATTGCGATTGAACCACTCGCCTTCGGCTCGTGCTTTAAACTTCGCAACTCATGCACAAAAGCCTTTCACATATGTGTATCATACATTATTTTATTTACGAAGTTTGTTAAAATATTGTAGAATCAAATAGTGACAAATAAATAATTGTCTTACCGATAATATTAAAAAATTATAATTTGAACCGACAAAATACTGACACAATAAGGTTAGAATGTTCAGCGCCTCCGTGGTAAAAATGTTTTTTGTTTAGCGACGCCAGTTGTTGCCATAATAGTACCAACAAACAGAAATCGTTTAATAAAGGAACTCCATTTGATTTACATTGGACTTTTACGCACGATTTTACTTACTATATGGGTTCATTTTGGTGTGCAAGAACCCAGCTTTTATTAAATCAAAGGCCATACGATTTTTGTATTTAGTATATTAATTATTTAGCAAACTAAACACCCTTTCGCAGTAAGCATTGCATTGGGTTTATTTGACGCAATCGTTAATAACATTTTTATTACTCATGCGACTTATCCCACTATCTTGGCGCCCGTCTTTTAGTGCTACAAATGGCTGTTTTTGGCTGTATTACCACATAACTTGGGTAACACACCCAAATATTCAATAAAAATCGCAAAAAGTTACATTAAAAAAAAAACATTTGAATAAATAAAATAAACACAATCAAAACCCCAATATTAAAAGTAACATGAAAAGACATAATCTTTTTTTTCATTACAAAATAAAAATTAAAGAAAACGTTTTAAAATGAGAGTAAATTCTATGGGGTGATACCGTGGACCATGGGTTCCTAAAGTGCGGCCCGCAAAGCCCGTTATTAGTCGTCGTACAATGTTTCAGGGAATGTGTCGATTATTTTCCGGTGAATGTCTCTGTCTTTAAATTTGCCTAGTATCTGTTTGTGTCTGTTTGAGATATATGAAATGTTAGTCTGTAGAGTTCAGTGGGAGGATTGTGGAGGTGGTTGTTTGGGTGCCTTAATTTCGTTATAACGCATAACGAAGTAGTTTCGGCTACTTTCAATATCTTTGTTGTCGAGTTAAGTGCGACAACAGTTAAGTCGAGTTTAAAAGTCGAGTAAATTCTATGGGGTGATACCGTGGACCAGGGGTTCCTAAAGTGCGGCCCGCGGGACAAATGCGGCCCGCAAAGCCCGTGAATTCGGCCCGCGATATCGATATATCGATACGATATATTATTTTTTTATTAAAAAATAAATAAGTAAATAGTAAAAGAAATAAATATTACAAATAAGATACAATAAAATATTTTAATATTAAAAAAAAAAAATCATACAACCATTAGCGTTTGTATTAATAAAGTAATGTTTAGTTTTTAAAAATATTTTAGTATGTCTACTCTGGTTATTACACATTTGTACAGAAATATGATATAGTAGTCTCAAATAGATACAGAACTGTCAATAATTTAAGACATGCAATTTGAATTGATAGAATTACAGGAAAATATCGATTTAGAATTCTTATCGGAACAATTCCTTAATTGATTTTTATAAATTTTTTGCGTAAATTATCCGAAAATACGAAAACCGTTTTTTTTGCCCGCCAAAAAATTCGGTAATATTAAATTGGTCCGCCTAAGAAAAACTTCGGGAACCCCTGCCGTAGACTGATGAGAATTCTTATGACGAATCCACACTATCGGAGACAATTTAAAAAGCAAATTCTTCCTTTTTGATTCTATTTTTTTTTTGTCGATCCAAAACTTGTAAGATAAGGGGACGCATGAGTATTCAAAAATATCTGCAACTCTTATCAATGCTCGGTATTGTCGGTATTGTCAATTGCCCTCTCGAGCGCAACGTGCGCTCTCGTGGAAGATTGGCAATAACATTAATACTGCCCTAGTTGCACAATATACTAGGCAGTTACAGTTTGCTTTAAGATGATCGTTTGTCTCTTTTAATTCCTAGAACACCAAATTGTTTACGCCATAGTTTCCCGAAGCGTTAACCCCGCAATACGCATTTAACAGCGTCAATCTTAAAACGTCATCTTCTGTCACTGTTTTGATTTTTTTGAATATATCCTTTGACGATTCACTTGGATCGCCAAAAATCTAGCAGCTTTTAAGATATCGCTGTCTCTGTATTAAAAAAAAGCACAGCGTACGCTTAGATTATAAGGTTTCCAACATTAGAAGCATCGCTTCCTACCGAAAAATACTCGTCCTTAATTTCAGTAACCATATGCACATATGCACATGAACAAGCCTCATGTGCATATGGGGCGAGCACATTTCGTGCTATTGCTGCAGCTTTGGATGAGAATTCGTATCGCTTTTACGAGACGAGACCAGTGGTGAATCGCGTTTGACAAACGTTCGCGTGATCAAACCTAAGGCGGTTAATTCAGGGTAGCCAATAGGTTTGATCGGCACTGGAAATTATATGTTTTGGACAAATAAAACTTGTACGCCTCGATAAACATGTATTTATTTATTTAACTCTATTTTAAGCACTTGTGACGACGTGCACTGTCGGAGTTTGGAATCTTCTCGATGTGTTTGTGGCAAGAGGGTTACAATTGAACTGAGTGTGATTAGATATTGTTTATTATTGATGATATATTATTATAGGTATGATTAGATATTAGGAAAACTCAATCCCACCTCCCATCTGCCTGCCCCCACTGAACCAAGAAGAATTCCAACCCGAAGTGCACGTGGTAATTTCTATGACCAATCTTAAAACTACCCAAAATTTAAATTCTTATTTTAAGGAACCTTAAACATAAATATTGCATTGTATTTTCAATTGTTTACGACCAACAAGCACCCAAAAACCATTAGCTATCATAAACATCCGCCGAAGCGTATTTACAAATGATTGGTGATTAAAAATGGACAGATGCGTAGTGGCCATAAACAGCTCCAAACACGTTCAACTGCAGCTACCCACTACCACCCACTACCCTACCACTATGCAAATACCCACTACCCTACCTGCGGGGTTAACGCTTCGGGAAACTATGGCGTAAACAATTTGGTGTTCTAGCCTAGTATATTGTGCAACTAGGGCAAATACCCACTACCCTACCGACCAGATGTTGGGAATCTACGGGTCGGTTTAAGATAATATTAATTTAATTATTATTTACCTGCTTTTAGAAATACACTAAACAAGCAAATAGTTTTAAAACGAAAATAAAAATAAAAATAACATTGTTGGATCTTAACAACCAGAAAGATATCGTTCTCGTGTAAAGCCCTAGTTTCATCTGGCAGTCGAATATGTTATAACCTATACCATGAGATACGTTGTGAACTACACTAATCAATTCACCTTTTGAGACTGCAGTTTCTCCATTGCTATCTTTCTTTACCAAGAAATTTTTAAGATTACCTGATAATTTCTGTGACGATACTAGTTCAACCTGTTTTTTTTTTTTGACGAATGCCCTCATACTTGATAAAAATATCAGTTTGACACAATTTTGCATTCAGCGGCATAAGGATGGTTTTCCCAGTTATTAGAATAAAATCTATCAAAATTTGTATCTTATAAGGCCCAGGTCCGGACCTCTTGTCCATCTCTTGATGGTTTAGATGCCGACATTATCAAAACAAGAACTGTACAACGCACGCCACCGCCGACCGCCACCCCACACCACCAAAAGCCACATTGTACCATGCTAAATAATACCAAGTGTCACCAAGCACTATATAACATAAATTACATAAACAGAATTCAACAAATAAATTTAGCTATTCGAGTTTAGTGTCCTTAAACCAATATTCTTGCAATTTTGATACCTACGTTACTGTTAGAAGCTGTGAAATAGCGCGCGCTCGACGAAGTAAACCGACGAACAATCATACCCAGCGAGGGACAGGGCACTAAAACCCACCTCGCCGCACAGAAATATCTATAACATTATTAAAACATCCCCCTGACGTCTTCGGGTGCAAAGAGCTTGGCGAAGCAATTCTGAAATTGTGCGAAAGATGGATATTTCATTTAATAATGCATAATTCATTTCATAATCCTCGAAACAAATATAAACTGCTAACCCCCCCTGGTTCATATCCTGGGTACGCCCTTGCCTATGAATCGGATGAACGCAAGCTACTGGCTAATGTGATTTCACCAAAGCGATCCACTGTTTGTCTGGAGATATTGAGTTTTGTCGGGAGTCTAGAGATTATTTAAAATGTCGGGAGAACGACCACCTGGCAACCCTATGCCTAGGTGGAGGTGGGATTTGGTGATATTCTATGGTTGGGAGTGAGGAATTGACATTTGGAGGGATTTGCTACATTATGTCTCCAACAGTTGAAACATTGGGATGTCTTGTCTGTCAGGATTTGTAGTTGGTCTAGCATCCTTTTAAGGTTGCTATTATGAATTATAAGTGCGGTATCGTCGGCGTATAGAAGGATGTAAGAGTGGAGGTTGATTTGGGATTTTGGGACGTTGATTTGGGCTGTTATGATGTTATTTCTAAATGTCGTGGCCAAATATATTACAAAGTAGAGGAGACAGGGGAGAACCTTGAGGGAGCCCTTGAAGGGGTGACAATTCAGGGGAAAAGGTAGTGTTTAATCTACTTAGGAATTATCTGTTTTAAAGGAAATTCTTGACTGTGGAGTAGGTTTTCCTCTTACCTACGTTGAGGAGCTGCATTTCATATAACAATTTGGTGTGCAAAATGCTGTCGAACGCTTTATTGATGTCAAGCAAAAGAGCAGCAGAGGTTTTATTTTGTAGGTAGGCAGTTTGAATAGGTAGGCAATTGTTGGTGCGAATGACTAGTGTAGGGATGGCGAACCTATGATCCGCGGGCCAAACACTGATGGCCCACAGAAGGTTTTTAAGTGACCCATCCATTCCATCCATGGCTCTACAACCCGGGGTGGGTCTTGGCCGCCTCAACAATTCTCCTCCATTCTCTCCGATCCTGAGAGCCTCTTTACCAGTTGAGCACCCCCAGGGTTTGAAGGTCTTTGCTCATATTATCCCGCCATCGAAGCTTTGGGCCATTCCCAGACCATTTTAACTAGCCTTGAGTCATTATTCCTCTGGACATGTCCTAGCCATCTTAATCTTTTATAATTCATTCGTTTGACTTGATTTCTTGTACTATACTTCGGCTATTATATAGTTCATATACCTCGTTGTTCCTGCGCATCCTATACCGCAATTTTGTTGATCCCAGACTGCTGCAAATATTTTCCTAAGAATTTTTCTTTCAAAACAATTGAGTAGTAACGTGTCTTGTACGGTCATGATCCATGTTTCGCTAGCGTAAGTTACCACTGGTCTTATAGTAGTTTAGTCTTATAGTATATATATATATATATATATATATATATATATATATATATATATATATATATATATATGTATATATATATGTTGTATTTGAGGTTTTTGCGGATAGATACCTGTGTTGTATTGTTTTCTCGGGGATTCCGCGTTGATGCTGAGGGTTGGCTCTGAAAAGAACCGGAATCTCGACGTTTCGGCGAACTAACATTCGCCATTCTCAAGAGATATATGCGTCAGTGCGGGTCAACCGTTAGACGCATACTGGTTCCAAGTATGCGTCTAACGGTTGACCCGCACGGACGCATATATCTCTTGAGAATGGCGAATGTTAGTTCGCCGAAACGTCGAGAATCCGGTTCTTTTCAGAGCCAACCCAATATATATATATATATATATATATATATATATATATATATATATATATTATATATATTTATTTTTGCTTGTCTGGTCAGGATTCTTGACCGTAATTCTTGACCCACCCATTGATTTTTTGAAATCTTTAGAAATGTTCAATATCTCAACATTATTGAATACGAAATATGAACAGAATATTACGAAAATATCTGAAAATAAACAACAGATTTATCATTAAATACACAGGTATATGAAACTTTCTCGACTCGTTGCTCATTTAAAGATTCAATGCAGGGTCGACTGCCGACTAAGCATGGTGTCCCCTGGTGCAGTAATTCATGGTATCACCTCATTGATATAAATGTTTTGACTCTTTTACTTTTTGCTCTTCGGTTGCAAAAGTAGACGATAAAAAACAAGAAGGAAATTTAAACTTTGTTGAAGAAGCCTTTAGAAGCGAAAGCTAAAAAAATAGTCTTTAACCTCCCTCTTCTTTTACAAGTGATGCCACTGACCTGGTGACCCACGAGCTAGTACAAAAAATATATTGAACAAATTTGATCCATTACTAAAAGGTTTTCCCTGGACTAGTGGATGGGTAATAAAGTGAAAGGGCTTAAAACCGAATTGGTATTTGGAAATGTGGTGCATGACGACATTCCTCAGTCTGGACTTTAGGGTTTGTTCCAAGATTTTACCATGGACGAGAATTACTATGGACCATGGCGAGAAGGGTGATAGGGTGGTAACCACTTGCGAGGGAATGATCTTGACCTGGTTTTGGAATGGTTATGATTACGCCTTTTTTCCAGCAGCTTGGGAAGTGTATTTTTAGAGGCGGAAGTTATATGTGTAGAGATTTACTATGTTTTTACCATATTTAATATTAGTAGTAACAGTCGCAACCATCCTATTCACTACATTATTTTATTCCTGTTTAAAAGTGAGGAAATCCAAAATAAGAGAATTAAATGCAAGCAATTATATCACAAGTATTTAATTATAAGTATTAATATTTGCGCCATAGAAAGGTGACAATATAATTGCAACGTCTAGTTTTAATTATTTATGGTTAATGTTAATTTCACAGCTGACTATGTATTAATTGATTTATTACTCTCACCTAACGTTTTGTTGCTTGTAATTTACGATTGAACAGTTACTTAAAAAAGGATTTAATAATATATTTAATTGAACCCAAGTATGAATATGGATGCAAATCTCTACAAAAAACATGCAGAATTAGCATAAATAAATAAGTGTGAGTGTGGGCTTTGTACAATATTTGTTTAGATTTAGAAGAGGTACCGAGGAATTGCACATTTATATTCAGACTCTTGTTCAACTAAATATATTATTAAATCCTTTTTTACTAACTGTAACTCAATCGTAAATTACAAACAACAAAACGTTTTGCAAATTTAAATAGGCAATAGTTTGGTGTCTTGTTGAAGTTTAATCTGTCTAGTCTTGATATTGATTGTAAGCTGTAATAATTAATTCAATTATTGTTACGTTTTTTTTCACTTTGTATATTGTCGCAGTGCAGATTCGAAATTAGTTTTCCATCCGATGCAAATTAGTTTCCGCGATGGATTGTTGCAAAAGTAAATTCCCAAACCAGAGCCGTATCAATTCGCACACAACAAAACACAACCTGCATTAATTGACCAAATAAAGCGAGGAACACGGATATGCGTGACCATTAAAATATTTATCGCGTCGCCGATCCCGGTGCATCCTTCACCCTGCTGATCACAATGTGATTGTTGTTGGCCTGCACGTACAGTATATAAAGAACAATAGATAAAGGTGACTCTGACAAAAATGCAATGACTAAGCGAGAAACATCGTATACGCAAATAAGAAATACGGGATGGGACCGAGCTATTTGTATTCCACCTACGAGGCTCCGTTGTGATAGACAATGCAGGTGTGTAGCCGTTCCAACACCCCCACAATGCGAGTCCGTCACTTGCAAATTGAAAACGAAAAAATTCGAAATTAATTTAAACATAAAGTGTCAATGGGAAGAAACGGCTGATTTTATCGCAGCAATCTTTCTTCGTCTACAACTAACGGTCTCACGCACACAAGCCTGGACAGAGAATTAGATAGCAGAGACAAAACAGGACGAATAAGACTAGATAAAACCAATCAAAGCTTGACAATCATACAATATTAAACAACATTTGATGAAATCATATATATATATATATATATATATATATATATATATATATATACACAATCAACAATGTGTGGATTAGTTTAGGTAAGAAAATTGTTTCTTCGAGCAAATCCGAAGAACAAACAGAACCACACAAGACCACACAATATCAAACAAGACAGAAATAAAGCAGACAAGGACAGCCAATACCAGACAAGACCAGACATGACCAGACAAGACCATCCAAAACCAGCTAAGACCAGAGAAGAGCAGGCAAGACTAGACTAGACCAGAGAAGACCAGGCAAGACTAGACTAGATCAAATAAGGCCAGACAAGACCAGACAAGACCAGACAAGACCAGACAAGACCAGACAAGACCAGACATGACCAGACAAGAGCAGAGAAGACCAGACATGACCAAACAAGACCAAAAAAGTCCAGACAAGACCAGATAAAACCAGACAAAACCAGACAATTGTCTTATTTTTAATTAATTTTAACAACAATTATTTCTTTATGTAGTATTGTTGGCAAGACCCTATTCAGGCTACATTTATATCTACATGATACACTTGTAAGAATTTGTGTATTGTTCCTATTATTTTCTCGTTTATGGATTAATTTCAATTAATTATGTTGCTATTAATTTTGCTAATTGCAGCTATAATAGCAATTAGCAACACAAATAGCAACATAATTAATTGAAATTAACCCATAAACGAGACAATAGTAGAAACAATAGACAAATTCTTACAAGTGGATCATGTAGATATAATGCATTCGCAATGTGTTTGATAGTAACATGAAAACAATTTTTAGAAATTCAAATTAAATTCGACTGCAGTCCATTGTGTTTGGGTTTCTTTTTGTCTTCGCTTCATTCATAAATTTTAATTGCCATTTAAAATAATTCACACGTGTACTGAAGGCATTTTACGCATGGACTAGGCATGTCGCGGCCCCCGCACTACCCACCACACTTTTTTCCACGCTCTTTCCTTGCGCATTATCATTCTCTCTTTTCACATATATAAAAGACAATTAAAATCTAAACTCGAATGAAATGCGCCTAAGCGAAACAATCAATTGTATTCAGATTCAGCGTCGACAACAATGTAACGGTTTTTAAATTCATTATATCTGATTTAAAACAGATGATAAATTAAGTATTTAGTCTTAAATTTAAGCATCAAACTGATTTCCAGAAATTAGTAGACTGGTACCAGTGTTGTTTAACCTGAAACTTTAGTTTATATATACGAGGTAAAAACAAAATAATTTATTGAAATAATTTATTTAGAAATTACAATTATTAACTACATCTAGATAAATAATAATATCTTTAAATACCAAACTACTTTGAGTTGACTAGAATCAGATATACTTTAAAGATTATTGACTAGTCTTCATCTAGTCAATCATTATTACTATCTTTATTAAGGTTGTTCCTAATACCCAAAAGACTAATCAATTGTAAAACTATTTGGTGGCCCCACTGGGTTCAACATCAACCCATTCATCAACTACAAAACTTTTACTCGCCCCTGATTCTCCTTTTTATTTTCTAATTTTAATGAGACATCACGCGGCTGTTTCTCGCTTTTAGTCTTCATAAAACTCGCTGCACTTCGTGGTTTTTATTGTGGTAGTTTTACGTGCTTCAGGCTCAAGTATTCTTCGATGTACGTGAATGAAATTCACTTAGGGTTATTAAATGGATCAATGCCTAAGGCAAGTATTTACTAATTACTCCCTAAATCGAAAATAAACCACTTCAACCAGATTTGTCTATTCGTTCCGTGCATAACCTCGCTTAGCGCCACCCGTGGCCAAAAAGACAACTTCGTCTCCAATAATAGTGTATAAAACAAGCAAAAAGAAAAAGTAAATTAATTTAATAAAATACACAATTTATATACTATACAGTAAAATACTCGCATATATTATCTCGCATATATTATCTCGCATACACTATTTTGCATTTCCGGCAGATTTCACACTATCATAACTTTTGAACGCCTCACCACCGAGATTTCTAGTCTTCACCAATCGATTCAGCGTCCCAAATTTAATCGCGAAACGTATATATTATTCCCTAGCAAGCTTTCAGTTAAGAAACACCATCGACACGGGGAGTTTAGACCGCGAAAACGATGAAATGCGAGAAAATCGATTTTGTGAAAATCGTTAATTTTTGAGAAACAGCACAATTTAAAAACGTTTTTGAAAGCATTTTTGCTGCTGATTACAGATATGCAAATTATATTTTGCTAGCTCTCTCCGTTCACAATCGCCTGCAAGAAATGAAGAAATTTTTAAGAAATTTCGGCGCTTGAGTCGAGATCTCGGAAAGTCCTAAATTTTCCTCGGACAATCTTAAGGTGTCAATAGGAAAATGACCTTCTGAAAACGGTGCCGCAATCCGTTTTTGATTATCTGCAACTGTTTTCGAGACATCTACTTAGCAAATCGAGAATTAGGTAAATTTCAGTTTTAAATTTTTCGACGAATTATTGAATATTTCCGGACAATATATACATCGACTTATCCGTTTTGTCGTGTAGTTTCTGTGTGCCGAAACTTATTTGGCTGCTTTTAACGTTCTCTAGGAAATCGAGAAAAACCGAAAATGCACATTTTTTTTGAACGAAATGATGGAATTTTTTGTTGAAAAATTTTTTGGAAAAATATTTCGTGATTCTTTTTTGGTTACCCGAAGAAAATCGAAGTGCTGAAAACGTTTTTCCTGTTTATTTCGCTCTAAAGTTACAAATAAACAAGTTTTAAATATTTTTCCGCTGTACACCATCTCGCATTTCTGACTGATTTCACGCAGTCCTAACTTTTGAACGGCTTACCACAGAGATCTAGTCTTCACCAATCGTTTCAGCGTCCCAAAGTTAGTCGGAACACGCATATAATATTCCCTAGGAATCTTTCAGTTAAGAAATACCATCGACACGGGGAGTCGAGACCGCGGAAACGATGAAATGCGAGAAAATCGAATTTGTTAAAATCGTTATTTTTTTAGTTACATCAGAATATTTAAACGTTTCTAAAAGCATTTTTGTTGCTGATTACAGATATGCAAATTATATTTCGCTAGCTCTTTCCGTTCACTATCGCCTGCTAGAATTGAATAAATTTTTAAGAAATTTCGGCGCTCAAGTAGAGATCTCAGAAAGTCGTGAAGTTTCCGCGGACAGTTTTAGTGTGTTAATAAGAAAATGACCTTCTGAAAACGATTCCGCAATCAGTTTTTGATTATCTGCAAGCGTTTCGGAAATATCTACTTAGCAAGTCGAGAATCGGGTAAATTTCCGTTTGAAATTATTCGACGAATTATTGAAACTTTCACGGCAATTTGCACATCAACTTGTTCGCCTTGTTGTGTAGTTTCTGTGTGCCGAAAATGATTTCGCTGCGTTTTACTGTTCTCGAGAAAATCGAAAAAAAAAACGAAAAAACACATATTTTTGGAACGAAATGATGAAAATTTTTGTTGACAAATTTTTTGGAAAATTATTCCGTGATTTTTTTTGGTTACCCGAAGGAAATCAAAGTACTGAAAACGGTTTTCTAGTTTATTTCACTCTAAATTTACAAATAAACAAGTTTTATATATTTTTTCGTTGTATACCGTCTCGCATTTTCGACTGATTTCAACTCACCACAGAGACTTTTAGTCTTCACCAATCGATTCGGCGTCCTAAAATTAGTCGGAACACATATATAATATTCCCTATGAATCTTTCAATTAGAAATACCATCGACACGGTGAGTCGAGACAGCGGAAACGACGAAATGGGAGAAAATCGATTTTGGCAAAATCATTATTTTTTGAGTTACACCAAAATTCAAAAACGTTTCTGAAAGCATTTTGGCTGCTGATTACAGATATTAAAATTATATTTCGCTAGCTCCTTCCTTTCACTATAGCCTGCTAGGATTGTAGAAATATTTAAGAAATTTCGGCGCACGAGTAGAGATCTCGAAAAGTCGTGAAGTTCTCGCCGACAATCATAGCGTATCAATAGGAAAATAACCTCCTGAAAACGATGCCGCAATCAGTTTATGATTATCTGCAACCGTTTTCGAGAAATTTGCTTAGCAAATCGAGAAACGGGTATATTTCAGTTTGAAATTATTTGACGAATTATTGAATCTTTCCGGACAATATATACATCGACTTGTTCGTCTTGTCGTGTAGTTTCTTTGAGCCGAAAATTATTTCACTGCTTTTTACCGTTCTCGAGAAAATCGAAAAAAACCGAAAAGCACATATTTTTCGAACGAAATGATGGAAAGTTTTTGTGGAATTTTTTGTTTGAATTTTTTTGCTTGATTTTTGTTTGGTTATCCGAAGGAAATCGAAGTGCTGAAAATGGTTTTCTAAGTTATTTTGCTCTTAAGTTACAAATGAACAAGATATATACTTTTTCGCTGTTATAATCGGTCTCCTTTAACTTTTTCTTATATATACCCAATTAATCAGAATTCTTTATGCATTTAAATTAAATTTAGTAAAATTATTTTAAAATTTCCAGAGAAATCAAAGGAAGGTCAGTAAATATTGATGTCTATGCGATTTTTAATGTTTTAAGCTGACTACCAAGACTTTATTTGTTTTCCACCTAATTTCATCATACTGGATTCAATCATGAAAACTAGTGTATTAATAGGAAAATGACCTTCTGAAAATGATGTCGCAATCCGCTTTTGATTATCTGCAACCGTTTCCGAGACATCTTCTTATCAAATCGACAAATAGGTAAATTTCAGTTTGAAATTTTCGACGAACTATTGAATCCTTCCGGACAATTTATACATCGACTTGGTCGTCTTGTCGTGCAGTCTCTGTGTGCCGAAAATGATTTCGCTGCTTTTTACCGTTCTCGAGAAAATCGAAAAAAACCGAAAATGCACAAATTTCTCCAACGAAATGATGAAATTTTTTTGTTGAAAATTTTTTTAACATTTTTTTTTGTGATTTTTTTTTCTAATACCCGAAGGAAATCGATGAGCTGAAAACTGTTTTCTCGTTTATTTCGCTCCAAAGTTACAAATAAACAAGTTTTAAATATTTTTCCGTTGTTTAAAATCTCGCATTTCAGACTGATTTCACGCTGTCCTAACTTTTGAACGGCTTACCACAGAGACTTCTAGTCTTCACCAATCGATTCAGCGTCCCAAAAGTAGTCGACTCACGCATATAATTTTCCCTAGGAATCTTTCATTTAAGAAATACAATCGACACGGGGAGTCGAGACCGCGGAAACGATGAAATGCGAGAAAATCGATTTTGTTAAAATTGTTATTTTTTGAGTTACATCAAAATTTGAAATCGTTTCTTAAAGCATTTTTGCTGTTGATTACAGATATACAAATTAGATTTCGCTAGCTCTTTCCATTCACTATAGCCTGCAAGAATTGCAGAAATTTTTAAGAAAGTTCGGCGCTCGGGTTTAGATCTCGGAAAGTCGTGAATTTTCCTCGGACTATCTTAAGGTATTAATAGGAAAATGACATTCGGAAAACGATGCCGCTATCCGTTTTTAATTATCTGCAACCGTTTCCGAGACATCTACTTAGCAATTCGAGAAATGGGTAAATTTCAGTTTGAAATTTTCGACGAATTATTTAATCTTTTCGAACAGTTTACACATCTACTTATTCGTCTTGTCGCGTAGTTTCTGTGTGCCGAAAATGATTTTGCTGCTTTTTGCCGTTCTCGAGAAAATCTAAAAAAAACGAAAAAGCACATATTTTTCGAACGAAATGATGGAAAATTTTTGTTGAAAATTTTTTTAAATTTTTTTTTCGTAATTTTTTTTGGCTACCTAAAGGAAATCGATGAGCTGAAAACTGTTTTCCAGTTTATTTCGCTCTAAAGTTACAAATAAACAAGTTTTCAATATTTTTCCGCTGCACACCATCTCGCATTTCCGACTGATTTCACGCTGTCCTAACTCTTGAACGGCTCACCACAGAGGCTTCTAGTCTTCACCAATCGATTCAGCGTCCCAAAATTAGTCGGAACACGCATATAATATTCCATAGGCATCTTTCAGTTAAGAAATACCATCGACACGGGAGTCGATATCGCGGAAACGATGATATGCGAGAAAATCGATTTTCTTAAAATCGTTATTTTTTGAGGTACAGCAAAATTTAAAAACGTTTCTGAAAGCATATTTGCTGTTGATTATATGCAAATTATATTTCGCTAGCTCTTTCCGTTCACTATCGCCTGCAAGAATCGATGACATTTTTAAGAAATTTCGGCGCTCGAGTAGAGATCTCGGAAAGTTGTTTAAAATTTTCTTCGGACAGTCTTAGTGGATTAACAGGAAAATAACCTTCTGAGAACGATGAAGTAATCCGTTTTTGATTATCTGCAACCGTTTCCGAGACATCTACTTCGCAAATCGAGAATTGGGTAAATTTCAGTTTGAAATTTTCGACGAATTATTGAATCTTTCCGGACAATTTACACATCGATTTATTCGTATTGTCGTGTAGTTTCTGTGTGCCGAAAATTATTTCGCTGCGTTTTGCTGTTTTCGACGAAATCGAAAAATACGAAAAAGCACATTTTTTTCGAATGATATGATGGAAAATTTTTGTTGACAAATTTTTTTAAAAAATTTTTCGTGATTTTTTTTGGTTACTTAAAGGAAATGCAATTGCTGAGAACGGTTTTCCAGTTTATTTCGCTCTAAAGTTACAAATATATTAAAATGGGTCCGCCATGGACCCGTATTGGCTAGCCTTGCTCTCTCAATCACTCGCATCATTGCGGCCACCCTTAAACTCATATTGTTGCTCTCAAATACCCCATGCTCTCTCGAGATACTCCTTTATCCTAGCTCCGACAATACTCTCATACATCCATTCGCTAACCCATTCAATAAGCAGATTGATGATACCTCTCCTTCTTTCCGCTCTCTTGCAATCATCACCAGTCTCCCTCTATCTTCCACTCTTTGAGGAAACTACTATTCTTCAGCTCTTCATCATTTTCAGGCACATATCCACGCATACATGCCCTAACACTTTGCATGCTTTGGTTAGAACGCCGTCAGGACCCGTCGATTTTCCTTCCCTCGTCCAGCCGACTGCACTCTGAAGCTTTTCAAGCTTTTTCGAAATTGAAAGGACTACCAGGTCTATCTTAGTTAAGTTTAATCTGTCTGTTTATCATTAATAATAATTCCTGACGCAACAGCCCATGACGGACCAAGGGGGGGGGGGTGGGTGGGGGTTCGTGGTAGATTTTACTGAGATGACTTTGCCAGAGCCATCTACAGGAGAACGGTGGCTTATTTTTCACAATGTCCACGATTCGAACCCGGGACTTGCGGCTCCGATGTCCGACACCTTGACTAATAGGCCACCACCGCCTCATTATGTTTATCATTATCAGGCACATATCCACGCACACATGCCTAAATACCTTGCATGCTTCGGGTAGAACGTCATCAGGACCTAGCGCTTTTCCTTCCCTCATCCAGACGACTGCACTATGCAGCTCTGCCGAAATTGAAAGGACCACCAGGTCTTTCTTCGTTAAATTTAAGCTGTCTAACATTTGACTACTAGTCTTACTTTCAAATCTATTGTAATAATTTATTTCTTTTATCAACTTTTTTTTAAAATTTTGTGTGCGATTTTTTTGGATCAATCCCGACTATCCAGAAGTACTAGATCTACATGTAAATAGATCTTTTTATGGCAAGTTAAGGGCATGCGCATCCGCCAAGTTGGAAAGGCGGGAATATGAATGTTTCGGGCACATATCATCGGTACCACGGTAAAACCATCTATATCACATTTTTCTACTATTGAGATAAACGTTGAAAAGATATCGTTAATCAAATTCTAAGGTTATAATGTCAAAACTTTTTTATGCGATGATCCATTATGGCTTTCAATGATTTCTACTGAAATGAAATGATTGACTATATATTTTAAGAGGAGGGATTTTTATTTATATCCCCGCCAAATGGGATATATACGGTTTTGCCTCAAATATGTTGATTGACTGTTGGTGATAGAAATGATTTTAACACTAAGTTTCAATGAATAAAAAATGTTCAAGTCAAAATTTATTTGGAATGTAAACGTCAAATAGTTGATTGATCAAAATAATTTGAATTATTTAAAGATGATTAATGAAGTAAAATATCGTTAAATGTCTTCATTCTTCGTCTGAATTTTCTTCATCAAGCATCGTTCAATCTGATCGACCGCTGGCAAAGACCTGAAACATGATCTGGTTTTCAAAAACCCCTGTAAATTATCAATAAATTTATGAACGCGCACTGAAACCACAAGTGATATTCAGGCGGAATCTGTCCCGCCGTGCAAAGTGTAACCAAATCGGTTTTCTTCGCCTTCGAGATCGGTAGTTGTCTTTCGTAAAGTAGTTTTAAACTGAACACCGCCGGTCGTCCCCTTTTTTTGCGGGATCCAGCAGAGATAATCTGAATGGTTTTTGATGCATTTTTATTATGAAAATGTTTGCTTTGAAGAATTACCTTCCAATTTTCATCATCATGGGCGTATTGAATCTTGATCAAATCAATGTAAATTTTGTCGAATCGTACACATTTTGCTCTCAACCACGACACTGCTTCACCGTCGTTATCTTTGTCGATTTGAACCACAACACGCGATTGAGCATTTTTTAAATCGACGAAATCCTGATGGTACATCTGGATCACCTTGTAGGGCATAGTTTTTGACTTTTTGGTCGATGATCGAGCTTTTGTAATGGCGTTGAGCCATTCGTGCGGTGTGAAAATTGATGTATTTTTGCAGCTGATTCTATAGCGGAATTCATAGAGTCGACATTTATTTGGGTATGGCCAGTTTCCAAATAATTGCGCTCAATGAAGTCGAATGGCATCGATTTGATCAGGATCATGTGCATACCCAACAAAAACTTATTTTTGTTTTGACCGCCGCAATTTTCGAACCAATTTTTTACTTTGCGGCTAGCTATTATTGGTATTGCTTATTATTAGTTGTCAAGTATGATAGAAAAGTTAGCTTAATTGTCATACCTTTTACCACTTGATCTTCTAAGAAGCGTTTTAAACACGACCCTATTTCTAAGCTGCCTCTGAAGCCTTAGACCTCACTCCAAACGTAGTAGTAGCCGGCCTTGTAATTTTCAACATAGAAAAATAAATTATAAAAACAAAGTTTCCGTTTATAGTAAAATTGGCTTTCATATGCATGAGGAATATGCAGCACGGACTGAAGGTCCATTGTTGCAACGAGAAGCGACGGATCTTTCTTGTCTTCTTCAATGTCGTTTTGCATCGATTGACGGCAAGATTATTTTCTGGCCAAATGATCTTCATGATCTTTGCGCAACTTTTCGTAATTAGGATCAGAAATCAGCGTATTTTTGAATGAAGCACATGTTCCGCATTGATCTTTTCACGGGTTGTGAAAAGACAAATTGTAATGTTCTCCGAAAATTCTTTGATAAAGCTGGAACGAAATCTTCAATGTGGGATTTTGTTCACAAAATAGACTGTGCATTTTTGTTATGCTCAGCTTTGGATACAAATATTCACGTTTGCTGGTTCTACGACAATAGTGCGATTCAATTTTCGGAAATGATTCAATATGGGACTTGACGGCATTCAAAACGGCCTCTTTGGTTTTGTTTGCAGTCTCGCGGGTACCTCTGCGATCTGGAATATGAAACGATTTTGCTTCATCACAATGATCGTAGGCGTGAGTAACTCTGTCAAAATGGATGCGTTTTGAGGAACAACTCTTTACACACTTTCATTTCGTTTCCATCGATTAACATGAAAGATGTGTAGCTGAACTGCTTTCTTGGCGGATTTGATTCTGGCCCATTGACTCTTCGACGACTGTCTGCGGATTTTTTTTTGTGAAATGCGAAAGATTCTTTTTTAGCCTTGAAGTTTTCTCCATTGCCCCAAAAACTTTCGAAAAATTGCTGACGGTTTTCTTCTTTGAACTTGATGCATTGATAATCACTTTTTCATTAGGTTTGTGATTAGGCATTTCTTTTAGCTTCTTGGCTTCGTAACTTTTATTTGTATGACTGGTGTAGGCCTTCCCCTGATTTCGATCCGCTTTAATTAATGTACGTTTGTGATGGCTCGGATCGCTTCTTCTCCAGCGAATACCACGATTTGTACCTGGTCATTCATCACTCTGGAAAAATTTAGATTTATATATTACAAGTACATATAACATAACATGACAACATTTCCTAAATTGGGCAAAACTGTCTAAGGTAACATAGACGGTTTTGCCATAACACAAAAAGTGACTATCATTATCTAATATGCTGCAACCTGGAATAAATACAACAGGATATAAACGGTTTTGCCATCTTATAGTACATCATCGATAACCTATAAAATACTTATTAACTCGAAAATTTAAAAAATGTAATATAGACGGTTTTACCGTGGTAGCGACGATATTTAGTTATACGTCAAAAAGTTCGGTAATTTTTGACGTATAACATGACGGAAATTGACATATGCGCTCAAAACATTTTCAGCTATGAAAAGGTATATTGTATTTAAATTTATACCGATAGGTGCAATTAAATGATATGAAGGAATGCCACCCCGCGAGACTTTCACAAGTCTTGGAAAACTCGGTCACCGAAGCCACTGCAAACAAGTCTAATGCGTTAACAAACAGCATACGTTTTTGCTCGTGTTTGTTTACAAAGTGAATTTATCCAGCAAACGATAAGTCATAATTACAGCAATTGAACGCGTTATTTTTTCACACTGTTTGCCGTTTTCGCAATTAGCGCGCGAATTTTAATTGCATACGGGTAGTGAGAGCATTCAGGGTCTGAGGTAGCTAATATAGAGATTGAGTACTAGCAAGACGTTGGGTAAAAGTATGGTGAATATCTTGCATACAATTCAAGCGATGGAAATGAATTTATTGTTTGTATTTGCTGTTTTCTTAGTTTACTGAGAAAAATTGCAAAATTTCAAGTTTTAAAATCCTCCAGGCCAGAAATAACTACACAAAAGCGTATAAATCAAATCAATATTAGTAATTCTATTCTCTTGAATTTTATGGTAAGCAAGAGTAAAGAAAACAACCAAAATAAAACCATTGATATGAAAATAAACCAATAATTACTGTCTTATACTGTAATTTGTAAATTGTTGATTAGTTCTAGATCATTTCTTGTATGGGAATGACTGCTCGGAGCCGATTGCATGAATGCATACTTAGAAATTAGTTGCAGGCAATAATACCGCGACTTTTTCCAAATCATTATTCAATGTTTATGCGAATTCAATCGGCTATCCAATGGAAATTGATATCACGCAAAAAAACGAGTTATTTATTAGTCCGCCGCATGTGATTATGTAACCCAACCCGGCACATTAATATAATATACTGATTTAAATAATTAATTAGCACTGTAATAATATGTAATCTTGGCCTACATTATCATCAAAGATATTATACCCCATCAAAGAAGACCACAAATTGCCGTTGAAACTATTAGTTTAACTAATATGCAACCAACATCCTCAAGATAATATTTTATATTTACTCCTACGAATATAGCATAACTAATACAACTATTAAACCAAATTATTAAATATTCAACATTATTGTCTATCTAGACTCGTTTGTCTAGACTTCTCTGTCCAGTCTTGCCTGTCTAGATTTGTCTCTATAATCTTGCCTATCTAGTTTTGTCTGTCTACTATTATCTGTCTAGTCTTGTCTGTCTAGTATTATATGTCTAGTCTTGACTGTCTAGTCTTCTCTGTCTAGTCTTGTCTGTCTAGTCTTGTCTGTCTAGTCTGTCTGTCTAGTCTTGTCTGTCTAGTCTTGTCTGTCTAGTCTTGTCTGTATAGTCTTGTCTGTTTAGTCTTGTCTGTCTAGTCAAATCAAATCAAATCAAATCAAATCAAATCATTTTATTTCATTATTAAAGATATATCAATATAACAAAAAATATACTAAATGAAATATGTCAGAAGAAAGAAAGAGGAGGAAAAATATACATATACATAATAATAATATACAAAAAAATTACAAACTATTCACTTTGCAAAAAAACTCATCCATGTCGTATGGCTCTATATTGACTATTAAGTTAAACAGTTCTCCTTTGACATTTTTTAGATTATTAATTAGTTTGATCTTCCTGGGTAGTTTATTAAATATATTTAAGATGCTGTAAGGAGGCATTTTTTCAGACAAAGTTAGATTGTGTCTAGGCAGTTCGTAGAGCTCCTTGTTGTATCTCGTATTTCGTTCGGTTGGTTTCTGGAATTTGTCGAATAGATATTTATGTTTAAAGTGAAACATCATACTTTCAAATATGTATGTTCCGGTGCAGGTTAATATTTTTGCCCTTTTAAAGTACCCTCTACAGGACTGTCTAAACTTTAGATTGAACAGTATGCGTATCACTTGCTTTTGCACTCTAAATATTCGATTGATATACATGCCATTCCCCCAAAATATGATTGCAAATCTTAAGTGTGAGTTAAAATTTGCATGATATACCATTCTTAAGACTTCTGGATCTACATATCTACTGAGAATTCGTACAGCGTAGACTGCGTTATTCAATTTCACTATAACTTTGTTAATATGTGACGACCAATCTAAAGTATTGTCTATATGGAGACCCAAAAGCCTCACTGATTTTTGCATGAGAATGGTTTCATTATCAATTGTAATTTCTTCTGGATAGATGGATGTGCATCTTTTTGTTTGAAAGATTATCGACTTTGTTTTTTCTTTGTTTAGAATTAATCCACTTTCGATGATCCAAGATAGCATGGAGGACATTGCTATGTTTGCATTATGCTTAATTTGTTGTGGACATTTATTTATTATTAGGATTGTCGTGTCGTCGGCATAGTTTACCATCGTATGTTGGGGTGCGATAGGTATTTGTGGTAAATCATTTATATATATATTGTAAATAATAGCGGGCCGATGGTACTCCCTTGTGGAATGCCCATATTTACAGCTCTTGGCGTGGATTTCACGACCCCATGAGGTGTTTCCAACCTGGTAATATGTAATCTATTTGCTAGATATGATTTTATCCAAATCATTGTAACTCCGCGAATCCCATAGTTATACAGTTTATCACATAATATATCATGGTCGACCAAGTCATAGGCTTTACTAAGATCAACTAGCAATCCGTGAGGTATATTTTTTGCTTCCAGGTTTTCAATTACATCAGCTACAACTTGATAGCAAGCGCTATCAATACTCTTACCTTTTATGAAGCCATGTTGTTGCGGACTAATAATTTTATGTTTGTTTAAGAATGATACCAATCTTTCACATAACAGTTTTTCAATTATCTTCGAAAATACAGATAAGATGCAGATAGGTCTATAATTGCTAATGGAGGTTTTATCACCACTTTTAAAAATCGGCGAAATTAAGGCAACTTTGAGTCTCTCTGGAAAAACACCATATTCGAAAGAATTGTTTATAATGTGTTGTAGTGGACTAAGCAGATTACGGAGAATATTTTTGATGACAACACTAGGAATGTCATCATTGCCGGCACTTTTTTTATTCTTAAGATTCATAATGGTGTTGTATAATTCTTCTTCAGTTACAGGTTTAAGAAATATTGTGTGCTGATTTTCGACTATTCTATTCATGAACGGTACCCTAGATTGAGCCTTTGATAAATTAAGAGCCTTATCCACAATGAAATTATTGATGTTCGTGGCCAATGCATGTGGTTCTCCAGTATTATCACAAAACGCTAGTTGTTTTCTTTTTAATCCAGTAATTTGTTGTACTATGTTCCAAGTTGTTTTTTGAACATTTGGTGTGCCTTTTAGCTGTTTGTTAAAATTGTGTTTTTTTTCTTGTCTGAGCATGTTAATATACCTTCTACGTAGCTTGTTGTAGAGTTGTTTAAAACTACGATTACTGCTGGATATTGTATGAAGTAGTTCCAAGTGTTTCTTCATATCAGTTAGCTTGGAATTAGAAAGTATCCGTGGTGTCGCTCGTTTGCTATCAATGGTTATTAAGGGAAATGCTTCATTAAATTGTTCAAATAATATATCCATGAATACATTCCATTGTTTGTTAATTTCTTTATGGTCAATATCATAGAGTTCATTCCATGATACCTTCTCCATTAGCTCACGGTGATGACTTCTATTCTCCTCATTAAAGACACGTATTCTTTTACGAACTCTCGGTTCATTCTTTCTGGTTTGCAAGTTTAGAACCTGGGCAAAGTGCTCAGAAATTAGATAATTGAAGGTGTCGATACTGTATTTAAGTTTTGTATTCAGTATAACATTATCGATACACGTTCCAGATTCGGGATGGCTTACTTCTCTTGCTGTTGGTGTCGCATTAAATGATTTTAGTAAGGACACAAATTGTTGGCTTGAATTAGAGTGTTTTAAGATATTAATGTTGAAGTCGCCCGCTATAATGAAATCTTTTCCTTCATTGGCAAGTATTATTAAGAGCTCGTGGAGTTTCTCTATAAAATAACGAAAGTTAGTCAGAGGGGCTCTGTAAATTCCAACTATTATAATATTAAACCCGTCTAAAACTGATTCTATAGCCGCACATTCAAAAACATACTGCTCCGCCAAGCCACTGATGTCACTCCTGTTTAAAAGAAATGCCTTCTTTGTAATAGATAGCTACACCTCCGTGTGCGCCCTCATCTCTACAGAAGTATGCGGCTAGTTCAAATAGTTCAAATAGTCTTGTCTGCCTAGCCTTGCCTGTCTAGTCTTGTCTGTCTAATCTTGTCGGTCTAGTCTTCTCTGTCCAGTCTTGTCTGTCTAGTCTTGTCTGTCTAGTCTTTTCTGTCTAGTCTTTTCTGTCTAGTCTTGTCTGTCTAGTCAAATCAAATCAAATCAAATATTTTATGGATACAACGATGTACTAAGATGTACAATTTGAACATGTATTACAAGATAGAGAATATGAAAATAGTAATTACTATTGTAAAAAACCAATTTATATTATGGGAGTTATTTAAATTCGCTTAATGCGAATCTTTATTCTTCAAAATTATGTTTTATGAATTCATCGATGCTGTAGAATGCCTTCCGAATAAGTATATCTTTGAGTTTCGCTCTAAAAGCCTTAAATGAGGTTAATTCTCGTAGCCTAAGGGGTATCTTGTTGTATATGTGTATACCTATTTTGTCAGTGGCTTTACTGCATATTGTTAGATTTACTTTGGGAGTGAGCAGGTTTCTGCAGTTTCTTGTGTCGTAATTCTGTTTGTCCTTATAAGTTGGATACTCTATTTTGTTCTTATGCATTTGACAGGCCACTTCCCATATATATATATATATATATATATATATATATAGATATATATATATATATATAATATATATATATATATATATATATATATATATATATATATATATATATATATATATATATATATATATATATATATACAGGAGGCTGTTAGTCTCCTTAGCTTGGTGAAGTGTGTTCTACAAGAGGTTCTCATCCCAATTCCTTCGATACATCTGACAGCTCTTTTTTGGGTCTTAAATATTCTTGTCATTTGGGAGGAGGATCCGCACGCCATAATCCCATACGCTAGTATAGATTGAATTTCTGCAAAATATATATTTAGTAGCACTGCACCGCTGACTAATTTTTTGATGGTCCGAATGGAATAGATTCTATAATTAAGTTTCTTTTGGATGCTGTCAGCAGTCTTTCCTTATGTGAGGTATTCCTCGAAACAGATACCTAGGTATTTTGAGGATTCTGTTCTGTGCAATTGTTCTTGACCAATTTTTAACTGCAGATTTTCTGAAGGTTTCTTTCTGGCAGTTTGAAATATTACATAGTTGTTTTTTTCTATGTTTAAGAACATATTTTTGGCAGAGAACCAGGTGTGGGCTTTTTCCAAGAGTCTGTTCGCTTCGATTTCTGTTTTAATCCGAGAACCTTCCGATATAATAAAACTTGCATCGTCGGCATAGAGGTTGCAATGATTTGCTCCTATAAACTTGATTATATCTGCTGTATAAATTGAGAATAGGGTCGGAGCAAGTACACTCCCTTGTGGGATCTCGATGTTAATATTTGTGATATCAGACAGGACATTATTGTTGTTATGTTCTATTTTTACACAGAACTGTCTATTTTTGAGTAACGACTCAAACCATCTACCCGCCTTTCCTCTAACCCCATATTTATACAATTTATCTAATAGTTATGTGCTACACAGTCAAATGCCTTGGATAGGTCGCAAAATACTCCGACCGGCGACTTGCCCTTGTCCAATTGTTTAATTTATTTATAGTTTGCCACATAGATTTTTGATAATTTTGTCCCTGTTCAATTAGTTTGTTGTAAAAATTACGTTTGGTTTGCAAGGCTTGTGTCTTTTTTATGTTAAGCAGAAATTTTTGCTTCAAGATGGGATAGTTTTTCTGAAGTATATACATATCTCTTAAGTTTCTGCTTGAAGTTATGACTTCTTTCGAGACCCATGGCTTTGTGCTCATTTTAGTTTTCACTTGTGGAAAATTCGTGAAATAATGATGTTGTATCGTCTGGATGAAATTTGTTTTGCTATCGCAGTCATTTATGGAGTACATCTCCTCCCATGTCTCTTCCATTAACGCTTTTCGGAATTGTTTTTTGTTTGCTGCACTGAAATTTCTCTTTAAGCGCAATGCTGGTTCTTGATTTCCCTTATCAGGGCTGTTGCTATACAGTGTTATGAACGTATGGTCGGACAAAAACGTATCATCTAAGAATTGTAGTTATTAAGAAGTATTTTGGAGATTGAGTGTATACATTATCATTTAAGGTTTGTGATGTTTTTGTCACTCTTGTAAATTCATGTACCCTATCTTTTAATCCATATGACACTAGGAAGCTTTTAGTGGTTAATGCATTTTTACAGTTTACTGCGAAGTTTATATTGAAGTCCCCTGCCAGTATAATTTCAGTTGAATTATTAAATATGTTATCCATTGGGTTTTCTAAAGTTGTTGTAAATTTTGTATAGCATCCTGTTGGTGGTCTGTAGATAACAATTATAATTGTAGTGTGATTTCGGTTGTTCCACTGAAGTCCACATCCCTCAATATGGTTATCGAATGATATACTCTCAATTCCCAAATTTTTGACATTATGACTTGTATTGTTTTTGACCCAGATAGCGACACCTCCTCCGCTGCCTTCTTTTCTGCTGTACGAACTCAATAGGAAGTAGTTTTCTATGTGCATTAGTTGTATATTCTCATCTTTCAGCCATGTTTCTGTGAGACAGACGAACTGCGGTTTATGTTGTTCAATTAGTATTTCTAAGTGTTGCACTTTGTTCACTAAGCTCTGTATTAAATAAAGCATTAGGCTTGATTTTGGATGACTTGGTTTTTCATTTGTACTTGCAATGTTTATATTAATCAAATGTTTAGTTGTTGTTTTGTTTTTTTCTGAAAATTTTTCTTTTGACGAAAATGAAACCTTTCGTAAAGAATACCCTCAGGGCAGAAAGATTTTTTGTATACTCTCTCTATTAATTCAAAGTCCACGCCAACTTTGAAGCAAACATTATGTTCTACATTATTGTGTTCGTATTTCAGTTTTTCAACTGAGAAATTGTTTATTATTTTTCCAGTTTTTTTTTATTAAGTGATATAAGACCATCTCTTCCGTAACGTGGTCCTTCACCCTTGATATATGCAGCCACACTTTTTTTTGGCTGACAATCCCTGCAAGCAAAACCATTTCTTTTTTCTTCTTCGGTGAACTCGGCGCTGCCTAGAGATACGCGATTCTTTTTTCTGGTAACCAGTTGGAATTCCTCGTCGCTCGCTGTTTTTTGGATTCCCTTATCGCCCTGACTTTGTAGGGTATCCGCTTGTTTTGTATTTTTCTGCTGACGGTGGACTGTTTTGGGTACAGGTATCGGTTTGGTTGCCGCCTCAGGAACTGAAGGATTCGTTGATGTTGATGCAGAAGTTGTAGGTATGGAACCAGAATCTATCAAATTCAGTGCTAGTGGTGTTTGGGTTGCATCTTTTAGTTGTAATTCGTTGGTTAGTGAATTAATCTTATCTTTTAATGCCACTACATAATCTTTTAGAATACTGTTCTTATCCTCCATTTCATGCAGCAATTGTTTTAGAAGGTAATTTTCATTCTGCAGAATATTTAACTTGGACTCACCGGCTTCTATAATCTCAACGTCCTCATCTTCTTTAGATTCCAGGATCTCATGTTTACACGAAGATTTGTTTTTTGTTGTATATGGTACACATCCCGCATGGTATGTTTTGTCATATTTAACACATTTTACTGTATTTAAAGCCTTTTTCTTGCAGTGGAAACACTGTTTATCTTTAGATTGCTTTTGCTTTTCATCAGTCACCTTGACAGATCTTGACAGTCTAGTATATATATATATATATATATATATATATATATATGGTGTATACATATATATATATATATATATATATATATATATATATATATATATATATATATATATATATGTGTACATATATATATATATGTGTGTATACATATATATATATATATATATATGTGTGTATACATATATATATATATATGTGTGTATACATATATATATATATATATATATATATATATATATATAGTATATATCTAGTCTGGTCTGTCTAGTCTTGTCTGTCTAGTCTTGTCTGTCTAGTCTTGTCTGTCTAGTCTTTTCTGTCTAGTCTTTTCTGTCTAGTCTTGTCTGTCTAGTCTTGTCTGTCTAGTCTTGTCTGTCTAGTTTTGTCTGTCTAGTTTTGTCTGTCTAGTCTTGTCTGTTTAGTCTTGTCTGTCTAATCTTGTCTGTCTAGTCTTGTCTGTCTAGTCTTGTCTGTCTTGTCGTGTCTGTCTAGTCTTGTCTGTCTGGTCTTGACTGTCTAGTCTTGTCTGTCTAGTCTTGTCTGTCTAGTCTTGTCTGTCTAGTTTTGTCTGTCTAGTCTTATCTGTCTAGTCTTGTCTGTCTAGTCTTCTCTGTCTAGTCTTGTCTGTCTAGTTTTGTCTGTCGTATGGCCATAGCAGATGCCGCCAGGAAGGGTACCAGAAAATCCAGAAGGCTATGTGCACTTGATGTACGCTAATTACCCTTGATGTACGAAATGCGTTTAATTCGGCCTGTTGGCAGGACATTATGGACGAAGTCACGCGACGCAGCTTCCCACCGTATCTGCTAGCGATGATTGATAGTTACCTATCCCAGCGGGAAATCGTCTTTGTCTCAGATGGCCACTGCACTGCCAAGCATGTCCACAGTGGTGTATCTCAGGGCTCAGTCATGGGCCCAACGTTGTGGAACATAGTGTACGATGGGGTTCTAAAACTCAAGATGCCGGGAGGAGTGGAGACCGTCGGCTTTGCAGATGACCTCGCCCTGGTGGTATGTGACAAAACTGAGCTGGGGTTGAAGCGGAGGGCCAACAAAGCCATGCAACTAATAGACAAATGGATGGGGGACAAGCAGCTCAAACTAGCACCCGAGAAGACCGAGGCAGTACTCTTAACAGGCAAGGGACAAATAGGGGATGTAGCATTTAAACTTAGAGACGCTGTCATAAATCCAAAGAGTGTTATAAACTATCTAGGCGTCATGATTGACAAGAACTTGGCATTTAGAGAGCAAGTCAACAAAGCCGCGGACAAAACCCATAAATCCTTATCGGGGCTGGAAAGGCTTATGCCCAACGTAGAAGGACTGCGAAGCAGCAAGAGAAAACTGCTATGCACGGTGGCCCACGCTTCTATGCTGTACGCGGCCCCTGTCTTGGCTATGGACGCAGATGGCAACAAACGCAAGCTTGGAGCGATCCAACGAATGCTCGCGATCAGAACCAGTGTTGCCTACATAACTGTCTCCAGAGATTCGGTCCTAGTGATAGCAGGGATAGCGCCAATAGAACTATTAGTTCAAGAGAGATCTAAGATCTACGCAGCAAGACACGGAACTACTACGATCAGCAAGAAAGAAATAAAGAAAATAGGAAGGGCGGAATTACTCCGGGCTTGGCAAAATGATTGGTAAGCCAGCGAAAAGGGTCAATAGACAAGGTTGCTGATAAGGGATGTGGCAAAATGAGAAGAGAGGAAGCATGGAGAGCTGAATTACCATCTAACCCAAGTGCTCAGCGGACATGGCTGTTTTAGGAATTATCTCCACAAGATCGGGAGAGCTCCCGATAGCTACTGTGAATACTGCGGGGAAAACGACAGCGTGACGCACACCATATACGACTGCGACAGGTGGGACACAGAGAGAAACAAGCTGCCATACGACTTAGAACCTCGAAACACCATAGAGTTCATTCTGGAATCTGAAAACAACTGGAACAGCATCCAGAAAGTCATATCTGGCATAATGAGCTCCAAAGAGAAGGACGAAAGAAGCAGACAGAAGGCAAAAAAATCTACGCGTAAAATCGAACCAGAACCAGTAGCTGGACCCGGAAGTAAGGCAAGGGTGAAGACGAAGAAGGTGAGAGACACCTTCATTCCCAACTAGGTCGGCATCTACCGTCCGGGCTGCACACCCTGAAGGAATGCGCAAGCGATACCGGGGTGTAGCGTACTAAAGCCAAGTGGATAAGGGGTTTTGTGAATGAGAGCCTCACACTCAGGCTGGGAGAGATTCCCCCAAACCACTATAAAAAAAAAGTCTTGTCTGGTTAGTCTTGTCTGTCTAGTCTTGTCTGTTTACTCTTGTCTGTCTAGTCTTGTCTGTCTAGTCTTGTCTCTCTGATCTATCTAGTCTTGTCTAGTCTAGTCTTGTCTGTCTAGCCTAGTCTGTTATTGTCGTGTATGGTCCTGTTTTATCTTCTTTGGTGTTGTCTGGTCATGTTTTGTCTTGTTTGATCGTTGGTCTAATCCAAGTCTTGTCCAACTAAGTCTTGTTTAGTATTTTCATATTAGATGTACATATTTGCAAATGGTAAGGTAGGATTTGTTTGAAAGCAAAAAAAAAATGAATAAATATTTGAAAACTACTGAAGAAGAGTATTGTATCGGGAACAGATTAAAATCGTCTGGCGGGTATTACCGGTGGTTTTAGCATATCAATCCGCGATATTCGCGAGCTGCGGGAAAGCCGTTGCGATTTCCGAGCAGTTTCGTTTTCCGCTGATTGCCCGCCTGCCTAGCCTCGGCTTCCGTTTCGAGAAGTGGCTTAACAAACGAGCGAGCATTTCGGCGTATTAATTATTATATCAGTGCACCGACGTGAAGCCAATCGAAGCGCGGACTTATTTACGGCCGTTTGTCGATGCGAGAGGCTAAAGGGTCCTCTGCAGAATGCACATGCAATCCCGTCACAAAAAATCAGCGAGCGTTCGTTCTGCATCGCTCAAGTTTTTTTCACAAATAATCCACTGTTGTAATGTTGCCATTTGAGCGAAAGATTAGGCTTTGATTAAACATTTGATGCGCTTTTATAATGATACCCTTTTTCTATGCAACATATTCCAGCCATTTTCACATCTCTGTGGCGAGTTTTAGATTATCGGCTCCGCTTTTTCCTACACACGAATTGGATCATATGTGAAGCGTGGACATCACTTTTTTATTTACAATTTTTACTAATACACCACAATTTTATGAACGAACTCATATAGATGGATGCCAATGTACAACCTATCCTGATTGACCATTCATCCTGAATAAAACGACAGGCTAGACTACTAACAAGACTAGTCTACGTGTGTATTTATTAAAAAAATATCTATTAGATCCAACAGTAATTAGATTTGATAGAAACAAAATCTACAGAATGTTAGGTAAACATGCGGTAAAAATTCAAGGGGTTATTCCTTGGCCTATTCTAAGAATATTTTGTCGCATGATGATTTCTGAAAAACCCCTTTGTTCCGAAGATACAGGGTGACGATCCTGTATATAGTTAAGTTTTGATTGTTAGAACAGGGAATATTGCAATATCAGATTAGAGCAGAGACGTGTAGATAGTTGAGAGTAAAAGGGAACAGTTTTCGCAAAATATTTGTAACAGATATATTCATTTTGCGCGAGATAAGGATCAAAGGATAATAAAACAAACAGGGTATATCGTGTAGTTAGTGCACGAACGATTTAATCTCGCGAAGATAACGCCGTATTAATATGGAATAAGCTTTTAAGACTGCTGATAAATGCCACCGGGACCGAAAAATACTAGCGCGAGCTACATGAGAAATGCGCCCCGTCGCTACGCCCATATCTCATAAGAGCGTACACGAACGGCGGACAAATAGATTACAATCGCAAAACTCCTTCCGACTATCTAATATTAAAATGCTAAAGTTAACAGCAATTATTAAGTAATAAGTAATTAAAATGAAATTAATATTATTGATCGGTGGTTCTTGGTCGTTAGGGATTCGATAATTAATGGAAAATATGTTATTGGTGTGCGATCGTTAAGGATTCAATTATTATTTTAATTGAATGATACGCACGTTATTAGTTTTTGTTTGGTTCTTAATTTTCGCTGATTGCGAATTAATTATATTTCTGCAAATTGAATTGTTTTTGACTGCAAAAACTGTTAGTGTGTGAGGCATAATTATAAAGTGCGAAAATAAACTGTTTCGCCTTTCCAGTCTTGATGATTTGTAAATTCAATAAAACCTATTCGATATATTAAATCACGAACAGTTTCCAGCCCGTAATGATTCAGCAGATATATCGTGTGCAATACTGAAACGTCCGCTTTTCCCATGTTAATATACGATCCGGTTATTTACATTATACTGTGCGTGCACTGGAATATAATAATAATATAAAAAAGCGAGACCTTAAAGTAATGCAATTCAGTGGTAGCGTAGCATTCTTGTAGGATCGTGCTGCGTGGCCAGTGGCCAGTGGCCACCCGCCGAGTCCGGCCGCCCTACGATACCATCTACAGCACGGACATACCTACACACATCTTCAGAACCCGGAAAACATTTTTTTATTGAGAAATCGTATTATGGATTTCTTTTCATATTTTAAAAGGTCTTAATTAACTACTTAGAGTGTATTTTTAAAAGATACATTGACTAGTCTTGTCTGTCTAGTCTTGTCTGTCTAGTCTTGTCTGTCTAGTCTTGTCTGTCTAGTCTTGTCTGTCTAGTCTTGTCTGTCTAGTCTTGTCTGTCTGGTCTTGTCTGTCTATTCTTGTCTGTCTAGTCTTCTCTCTCTAGTCTTGTCTGTCTGGTCTTGTCTATCTATTCTTGTCTGTCTAGTCTTGTCTATCTAGCCTTGTCTGTCTAGTCTTGTTTGTCTAGTCTTGTCTGTCTAGCCTTGTCTGTCAAGTCTTGTCTGTCTAGTCTTATCTGTCTAGTCTTGTCTGTCTAGTCTTGTCTGTCTAATCTTGTCTGTCTAGTCTAAGTCTAGTCTAGTCTTGTCTGTCTAGTCTTGTCTGTCTAGTCTTGTCTGTCTAGTCTTGTCTGTCTAGTCTTGTCTGCCTAGTCTTGTCTGTCTAGTCTTGTCTGTCTAGTCTTGTCTGTCTAGTCTTGTCTGTCTAGTCTTGTCTGTCTAGTCTTGTCTGCCTAGTCTTGTCTGTCTAGTCTTGTCTGTCTAGTCTTGTCTGTCTAGTCTTGTCTGTCTAGTCTTGTCTGTCTAGTCTTGTCTGTCTAGTCTTGTCTGTCTAGTCTTGTCTGTCTAGTCTTGTCTGTCTAGTCTTGTCTGTCTAGTCTTGTCTGTCTAGTCTTGTCTGTCTAGTCTTGTCTGTCTAGTCTTGTCTGTCTAGTCTTGTCTGTCTAGTCTTGTCTGTCTAGTCTTGTCTGTCTAGTCTTGTCTGTCTAGTCTTGTCTGTCTAGTCTTGTCTGTCTAGTCTTGTCTGTCTAGTCTTGTCTGTCTAGTCTTGTCTGTCTAGTCTTGTCTGTCTAGTCTTGTCTGTCTAGTCTTGTCTGTCTAGTCTTGTCTGTCTAGTCTTGTCTGTCTAGTCTTGTCTGTCTAGTCTTGTCTGTCTAGTCTTGTCTGTCTAGTCTTGTCTGTCTAGTCTTGTCTGTCTAGTCTTGTCTGTCTAGTCTTGTCTGTCTAGTCTTGTCTGTCTAGTCTTGTCTGTCTAGTCTTGTCTGTCTAGTCTTGTCTGTCTAGTCTTGTCTGTCTAGTCTTGTCTGTCTAGTCTTGTCTGTCTAGTCTTGTCTGTCTAGTCTTGTCTGTCTAGTCTTGTCTGTCTAGTCTTGTCTGTCTAGTCTTGTCTGTCTAGTCTTGTCTGTCTAGTCTTGTCTGTCTAGTCTTGTCTGTCTAGTCTTGTCTGTCTAGTCTTGTCTGTCTAGTCTTGTCTGTCTAGTCTTGTCTGTCTAGTCTTGTCTGTCTAGTCTTGTCTGTCTAGTCTTGTCTGTCTAGTCTTGTCTGTCTAGTCTTGTCTGTCTAGTCTTGTCTGTCTAGTCTTGTCTGTCTAGTCTTATATGTCTAGTCTTGTCTGTCTAGTCTTGTCTGTCTAGTCTTGTCTGTCTAGTCTTGTCGGTTTAGTCTTGTCTGTCTAGTCTTGTCTGACTAGTCTTGTCTGTCTAGTCTTGTCTGTCTAGTCTTGTCTGTCTAGTCTTGTCTGTCTAGTCTTGTGTGTCTAGTCTTGTCTGTCTAGTCTTGTCTGTCTAGTCATATCTGTCTGGTCTTGTCTGTCTATTCTTGTCTGTCTAGTCTTCTCTGTCTAGTCTTCTCTGTCTAGTCTTGTCTGTCTGGTCTTGTCTGTCTATTCTTGTTTGTCTGGTCTTGTCTGTCTAGGCTTGTCTGTCTAGTCTTGTCTGTCTAGCCTTGTCTGTCAAGTCTTGTCTGTCTAGTCTTGTCTGTCTAGACTTGTTTGTCTAGCCTTGTCTGTCTAGTCTTGTCTGTCTAGTCTTGTCAGTCTAGTATTGTCTGTCTAGTCTGGTCTGTCTAGTCTTGTATGTCCAGTCTTCTTTCTTAAACCCTTTGTTTAATTCATGTGATTTTTTCTTTCAAATCTATTTCTGTTGCGTATAAATTTATAGTTTCAGTTTACAGTCAATTATTGTAGGGTATAGAGTTGGTCTGGTGTGGTTGTGTTAGTAGTTGGATGTAGTTAAAGGTAAAGATAGAGTTGTAACATGGATGTAAATGTGTTGCAATTTTCTAGACGGGTCGGATAGTTGATGCATGGATGGAAACTTGGCAATACTTTCTGGCTGTGTGTGTGTGTGCGAGTACACCGGGCGAAATTAAAGCGGTAAGGGCAATATTAAATCGATCTTGAATCGTGTTTTCAGTATTAAAAATTGCAGTCACGCAGCCCGCGAAATACATGCTACCTAGCCAGACCGATGGCCTCTACCATTATACACTTATTGTTAGACTACATCCAAATTACTTCTTGCTTAATAAAATGTATTAACTAGTGGTTAAAACAGAACTGCTTCATGTTTCTATTAGACCAAATCAAGATCATATCATTTTCTCTCTTACAATGTATAATCATCTAATATAGATTTAATAAAATATTTTAAATACTATTCGGTTAAAATCTTCTATGTATTGTCTTATTGTTCTAGTTTTGATTATTTATTTTTGTCTATTTGGCCTTGTCTGTCTAGTCTGATCTCTATAGTTTGGACTATTTATTCTTCTAATTCCAATATTGTCTGTCTAGTTTTGCCTGTTTAATCATGGCTTTCAAGTCTTGTCTGTCTAGTTTTGCCTGTTTAATCATGGCTTTCAAGTCTTGTCTGTCTAGTTTTGCTTGTCTAGTCTTGTCTTTTAATCTTATCTGTCTAATTTTCTCTGCCAAGACTTGTTTGTCTAGTCTTGTCTGTCTAGTCTTGTTAACTGTTCAGTCTTGTTTTCTGTGAAGTCTTGCCTGTATAGTCTTGTCTCTGTAATCTTGTCCGTCTAGTTTTTTCTGTCTCGCTTTGTCTGCCTAGTCGCTACAAAGATCTAGCGACGAGCTTGCAGATTACGTTCTAATACTTACCTTCAAGTTGGTCCCGATGGTTTGTCTCTTGTATGGAGCACAACTTAAACCCACACTTCTCCTGTTTTGGTTTAAACAGCCCCTTAGTGAGGATAAATGCTACCATCTCTTCCGTTGGTTGGTTGAATTGCAGTTGGTTGAACATTAATTAACGTCCGTTCGTATGCATCACGGATAAAATGATACTAGATGTCGATTTTGCAAGAATCACAGGATTTTTCACGAGACGTTGGGCACTTTGATTGTCGTTGCAGATGACAGTTGCCACTTCTTCCTTGGCACTGATTTCCCTTAGGTATCCTCGTGGGTGAATGATATCCTTGGTTGCATTCGCCATCGCCATGCATTCAACTTCTGTTACATTTAACTGTTCGCTATCTTTATGATCTTCCTAGAATTCTTCTCGATCTTCGAGGAATTCTAATCTGAATCCCTTGATCTTCCTGAATCTTCTTGATCTTCCTAGATTTTTTCTTGAATTTCTTGATCTTCCAAATATTCTTGATATTCCTGGGATTTTTCTTGATTTTCTTGATCCGCTGATGAGATTTTTCCCGATGTCCTGGATCTTCTTGAATTTTTTTAGATTCCTGTATCCCCTGGAATTTCTTGGAGTCCTGGTTCTTCTCGAATCTTCTTTGATTCCTGGATCTTTTTGATCCCCTGGATTTTCTTGGAGTCCTGGTTTCTCTTAAATCTTCTTTGATTCCTAGATCTTCTTTAATTCCTAGATCTTCTGGAACTGCTGGATCCCCTGCATTTTCTTGGAGGCGTGAATCTTCTTTGATTCCTGGATCTTCTTTGATACCTGGATCTTCTTGAATCTTCTATGATTCCTGGATCTTCATAAATTTCAAATTTGAAATTCAAAGATTTCTTCTTGTGCAATAGAAACGTGCTGGGCCGGCAACTTGTTGTATTTCTATATGCTTTGCACACTTGTAACAAACAACAACATATAGAATGAAGTTAGCAAAGTCTAACTTAAACTGAATACATAAATCGACTCATTATAAAATAATACTAATGTCTTTACACTCGTGAGAAGAATCGCTACAAACATCTAGCGGCGAGCTTGCAGACAACGTTCTAACATAATCCCTTATTGCGCAATTAGTCTAGGATTAACTAATTAGTTCAATGTTTTAGGTTATTTGTCTTGTCAAATAATCTAGTCTTATGTATTTACTATAGTCTGCCTTGTCTAATTCAAGCAGAGGTACACGCAATCGAAAGATGTGCACAGTTTAACCTCGACAGGAATTATCCAAACTGGTATGGGACTGTGTGGGAGAGCTAAACAAGCTTGGCAAAAACAATAAAGTAACGCTATACTGGGTACCAGGACAAACTGGTATAGACGGAAACAAAGAAGCCGATCACCTAGCAAACAAGGGATCCAGTAGCCCTTTATAGGTCCGGGACCCTTTTGCGGCATGAGTGTGAACACCATCCACAAAAGTTTAGATGAAGAAACAAGAGAACAATGGATTAAAACCTGGAAAGAACTTCCAGGGCTAAGGCAGTCCAAAGTGATGCAAATTAAGCAAATTAAGCAGGAACAAGTTTAGAATTCTGACAGGAGTCCTGACGGGATACTGGAGACTTAGGAAACATCTCAAGGCCCTTGACCTAGAGGATGATGACGGATGCAGATTTTGTGGTTCAGCAGAGGAACCCCCATACATCTGCTCAAAGACTGCGGAGCACTACTCCGCAAGAGACAGATGTACCTCGGGGCTCACTGCTTGAACACAGAAGAACTGCAGTCCTTGAATCCCACCCAGATCCTGAAATTCCTAAAGGAATTAGGATTAGAGGAGCCGGTCAAAATGGGTAAGTACACCAACGCTTGGAGGAGGAGGGTGGGGTAAGGTCGCAGTACAAGTCTTCACCACCATATCTACAATTTTGTCAGCCTGATGGCCGGTCACTCGAAAGTGACCCAGACGTTTACTCAAAGAAGCGACTGCTAAACCTGTCTAGTCTCAGACATCGTCGTTCGTGGAAGCCATGCTGATAACTGACAAATATTCCAGAATAGCTTGAACGTTTGGAGGGTCGTCAATCCATCATCAATCGTCATCCGACAGGCCTCCCGGATCGTGTGTAGCCGCCTTTAGTTATTTTAATAAATTAGTTTTATATAATTTAATGAATCTGCTTTGTTTAGTAATCTAGTCTTCTCTGAAATATCTTACCTTTATATCATTCCTTTTGTCTAAATAGCCGGATCTTATCTGAATAACCTAATCTTATCTAAACCACTTAGTTTAATCTAAATAAAATACTTTGTCGTGTCTAATAAGCCTAAGCATGGCTGAATAACCTTGTCTTGTCTAGTTAACCTAGTCTTGTCTAATTAATTTAGTCTTGTTTAAATAAACTGGGTTTCTTTAATTTATCAGCCCTTCGTCTAATCGATTTTATCTTGTCTGTCTTAAGTATCTAGATTAAAATAATTAGTCTACAGTAAACCTTTCCATACTTGAAATTTTTTTATGCGCATGTATCAATTTCCTCCATGTTATACGTCAAAAACTGCCAGAAGTTTTTGACGTATAACTAAATATGTGCCCGAAACTTTCATATTCCCGCCTTTCAAACTTGGCGGATGCGCTTGCGCTTAACTAACCGATAAAAGGTCTATTTCTCGCATTCGTTCTCTTTTGCCTAATTGGTCTAAGCTTTCCTAGATCTAGTTAGTCTGGACTAGTCTGGACTACAACTGTCAAGAATTTCTGACTTAATCCCTTATGACCTAATTAGTCTAGCATTAATTAATTAGTCTATTAGGTTATTGGTCTCGTCAAAATAATCTTTATGGTGTAATTATTATAGTCTACCTTGTCTAATAAGTCTAGTCGTGTCTGAATAACCGCGTCTTCAGGATATTAATCTTGTCAACATAACCTTATCTTAACCAAAAATTTCTAAATCAGTCATATCTAACTAAATTAATCTACTTGGTCTATTAATGTAGTTTTGTCTAAATGATGTTATCTTTGTTATTAATTTTGTCTAAATAGAATAAAAGTAAATTGTCTTAAATTATATATAATATATATAAATTGTCTAAATAAATAAAATACTTACAGCCAGTTTTATCTAAATAGTCTTATTAAAATAGTCAGTTATTAAAATAGTCTTATCTAAATAAAATAATCTGGATTGTCTAATTAGTCTAGTCTTGTTTAAATCACATTGTTTGGCCTAATTAACCTTGCCTTGTCTATCTAACCTAGTCTTATTTTTTACTTACTCTCTCTTACTTCTCTAATTAATTAGCCCTTGTATAATTCTTTCAATCTTGTCCTACAAGTCTAGCTTCTAACTTAGTTTTGTTCCTAATCTAGTCTACTTCGTTAAACCCTTATAAAATACTATTAATTATCTAACTGTAGATCCATTTATAAAACTACTATTCTCGAAATTTGTTGTCCATCTAGATATTCTAGACCAGAGGTGGTAAACCTTCTTATGGCTGCGTGCCAATTTTTAAAAAAAGTTCAAATTTTGAAATTCGAAGGTTTTATTGAGAAAATCAGTTACCTTATTAGCCTGAATATGAAACGTTTCATATTTTACAACTTTGATGTTGCATAAAACTAGATTGAGAATTTTTAAACAAAAATATCTATTTCTCTCGAGTGCCAATAATTTTTTACTACGTGTCAGCTGTGACATGCCTGTCATAGGGTCTCCACCACTGTTCTAGACTATATCACTTATGGCCAATCTTAATATAGTTGCTTATTTCCAACTTGATCTACAATTATCTATGAATTAATGTGACATTATCTATAATATAATTCAAGAAAAAAAATTAAGGAAAATGTTCTTTATTTCACAAATTGACTAATAACATACATAAATATAATTACTATTACGGTATGGCTCCTGTATTTTACTGTGGCTCCTGCATTTTACTGCTTAGATAGATCACGAGTCTGCAAAGTAATATTGAATGAATTTCAGATTATATGATAAGTCCATACTGATGAAGCCAAAAGGCAGAAAATCGTCTATGGATGTTCATAATTATTTTTATCTATCAAGTTATGTTATTTCTCTTGTAACCCTCGTGGTCTCTCTTAGCAGTAAAATGCAGGAGCCACACCGTACTGGTAATTATATTTATTTATGTTATTAGTCAATTTGTGAATTAAAGAACATAGCATATTTTCTTTAATTCTTTTCTTGTAAAATGGAAATTCGCATAGTAAATTTTTCCTATTTTTTATATAATTTAATAAATTTTCTTTAGTTACTTAGAGTATAATCTAGATAATCCGGCACGTTTAGTAATCCGGCATTTAGTTATCAATGGGTAAACACGCGAATTTTCTTTCCGCTGTCCAACGTCGAATACAAACTTCGCGCACAGCTGAAATAAAGTCAAAAGGACACCCATAAACTCTGAAAACTTGATGCACGATTCTGACCAAGTTAACTCTACTCTACAATTGTCTTCGGAATATTTAGAAGAGCTTTCCAACAAGTGTGAAGTGGATGTTGCTCTAACAAACGATGACATAGCTTGGCTTCAAGGCACAAGCGAGGAAAATTTCTTTTTTGATTTCTTTTCTGAGGAAGAAACCCAATTTGTTCCACGGATGGCGATGAAGCTACGATGATTTGAATGTTTGATCTCGGCGAACTGTAGCAAACGTTCACGCGTTTAACGTAACATCCCACTGAACTATAAAATGGAATTTTATATAGTTCAGAGGTTATATGTTCCGATTCCATTTTATAGTTCAGGGGAGCAGATCTGCACCGATCTCGAAGCGTTTCTGCCTTGCTCGAAGCAAAGATCTGATCTTGGAAACAATGTTATTTATGTAGTTCTTGTCTAAATATTGTCACGAAAGTGAACAGAAGATAGAAGTGAAAGAAGTCCTAGTAAGTATCCGACAAATATCTGTTGGGTTTCGACATGAGATTTGTTTTGTAGTCTTGAAAAGAATGAATAATATTATGGAGCTACGGAGGGGTTGAATATCTTTGTGTGTTCAGAATATGTTCCGCTTTGGTGAGTTGATATGATTGTATCTATAATTGAATTAGTTTCACAACTATATTTAATTATGATATTGTTTTGTTTTAGTCCCAATAATCCGGAATTTTTTTATATTTCGGTTGTCTGGTCCCATATCTGTCGGATTCATTATTTAGATCTCGCAATGACTCCTCGCCAGGGCTCTCTATCTTGGGCAGATCTCATTATTTGCTGCAGCCCTAGTCCCGTCAGGGTTTTTGTCCGGTCTATACATCGTGTCGGCGATCTTCCTCTTGGGCGGCGGCCTTGGATTTTGCCTTCTGCTATGAGTCGTTCCGTATTGTCGAACCTCCTTGCCACATTACCCAGGTATCCCAAATACCGTTGGTTTATTGTCTGGTATAGTCTGGTCTTCATACCGAGTTGTTGAGTAATAGAGTGTTTTGTGCGGTGGGCTGTCCATGGTATTTGCAGCATTTTTCTATAGCACTACATTTCCAACGCTTCTATTCTGTGTTGGTTTGAGGTCCGAATACTCCACGTTTCGCAGGCGTAAGTGGCAATCGAGAAGGAGAGAATGGAGAAGTTGGAATGGAGAAGACCAGGCTATGTATCAGCCGAAGTTTAGCGTTTTTGGTAATGGCTTTATCTTTCCAAATTTTCACCAGTTTTGCCATAGTCGTTCTGGCAATTGCTATTCGTTTGCGGATTTCTTCCTCCGATCCACCTTTGTTGGTAACTACTGATCGTAGATAATCAAATTTTACCACCACTGCAAATCCAGCCACGGTGCCGCCTTGTGGCAGGTTTTCATTTTGTCTGTCTATTATCATGATCTTTGTTTTGGCTCTATTAATCTCCAGTCCTTATGAGCTACTCTCTTCTATGAGTCTGGCCATTATAGTCTCCATTTCAGCTTCCTCCGGAACCAGAATCACAGTATCATCTGCATATCTCAAATTCGTTATCCGTTTGCCTCCAACAGTATGTGTAGCATAATCTTGCTTGCATGTGATACCAGCGGTATGGTTTTATAGTTAGCACAGTCTGCAGGGGAAACTTTTTTGTATATGGGTATTAGCAGAGATTTTGACCACTCTTCTGGACATTTACCGGATGTCGATATGCATTGACAAATAGTATCCATACTGTCTATTCCTGCTTCTCCCATTGCTTTTATTGTTTCAGCATTTATGTTGTCCCGGTTGCCTTTTCCCTGGTTGCCTGGTCCCGTTGCCTTTCTATCTCCAAGTTTCCTTATAGCTTTCTCCAGCTCGGCCTTAAGAACACCCGGCTCCATTTCAAACTGTCTGTTCTCCGATTCCACATATGTTGTGGGGTCATCATGCTATAATTTGGTGCAGTAATTTTTTCATACTTCCGCTATTCCCTTTAGGTCGGTTATAATGTTTCCCAGGTCATCCTGGATTATTTGCGTTTTTGGCTTGAAATCACTAGATAGATATTTATTTCACTCTGTTGTATAGGCCATGCGGTTCTGGTTCGCATGGTTTTCCATTTCCATGCATATATTCTGTATGTATTGGTTTTTGTCCCTGCGTGACTAAGTTTTTATTTGTCTGTTGAGTTGTCGAGTTTTTATAGCTTTCTTTATTGGGTCCGTGTTAGGGAGCTTAGTATTTCTTCGCTGTTCTACCAGTTCCAGTGTTTCATCCGTCATCCAATGTTTCCTTTTTTGTTTGGGCTCTTGTTTTAGACATTTCGCTGCGGCCAGTTCAATCCATCTTTATGTTTGTTCCCATAGTTGGTTTGGGTCATTGTGATTGCCCGGATGTGGTAGTTCAGATAGGGCTTGCTGGAAGGTCGTTTGATGCTGCGCATTTACTATTATTATTTATTTATTAACCTACTGGCATATAGAAACCACATACAAAAAAAAATATAAATTTAAAAATAAAAATACAAAAATATCACAAAACACAAAATAAACTCCAATTTCCTTTATAATACACCTTCTCTGTTACCAGTTTGCTCTTTCCATCTTTTTATCCGTCTCAGCAGTTTCAGACCCTTTCCACTATCATTCATACATTCCTCCCATTTCTTTCCTTCCCGCCTCTCTCCCTCATTCCATTCGCCCCTTGTACACTCTTCCATCCAATGCTCCCAAGTATCCTTTGCTGTCCCACAAACACTACACTTTCTATGCTCCTCACTCATCCAGTATCTTCTTCCACGCTTCTCACATCCACACCTATACCTTGCTAACATGACTTGTGCATCGTCCTCTTGATTTACACTTAAATAGGTTGGTAACCGCCCATGTACCTGTATCTTTTCGTACCCTTTATGAAAATTACTACTTTCTATTTTGCTTTGCCGCTCCTGTAGGTCCACTTCTTGCAACCGTTCTACCAACCTATCGGCCCACCCTGCCCTTTCAAGCTTCAGGATTTTTTTGAAAAACTTTAACTGGACTCTCTCTATCCTCTCCTCCTCTCTCGTCCCCCAGACTTCTGCGCCATACAATAAAATGCTTCTGGCACACACCTTCCACACCGTCTCAGCCGCCCTGAAGTTACCTTCGAATTTATTTCTCCATTCATTCCAGACTCGCCCAGCTGCCACCCACGCTTTCTTCGCTACATACTCCACATGTTCTCTATTGCTGCCTCCATTTCCAAATACATACCCTAGATACTTAAACCTTTGCACCTCCTCGATTTCCCTCCCTCTCCATTCAAACCTCTCTTTCTTGAACTTCCCACCTCTTTTGAACCGCATCCATTTAATTTTTCCCACATTCACACTCAAATCTCTCCTTTCAAAAAACCCTCTCACCCTTTCAATTACCTCTCTCAATTCCCCAGCTGTCTTGGCAAATGCAACTACATCATCAGCGTATGCTAAATTCCACACCTTTGTTCTCCCTACCACCACTCCTCCAGCTTGTCCGTCTGCCAAAACTCTTTCCAAATCAGCCAACTAGAGATTGAAAAGTGTGGGGCTCAGTGGACATCCCTGCCTCAGGCCCTTTTTTATCTCGAAATATTCCGTTACACACTCATTCACCCTGATCTTACACACCGTTTCCCTATACACCTCCCTTACATTCATCCTCACCCTCTCCGAAATACCCTTTTTAACCAAACATTCATACAATCTCCCTCTATCTACGGAATCATACGCTGCTTTCAGGTCGATAAAAAGAGCCAAAAGGCTGCCAGATCTAATTTCCTGATCAATTATAAATCTAAGTGTTATGAGTTGTTCGACTGTGCCTCTTCCCTCTCTGAATCCTGCTTGCACCTCTGGTATTAACTGATTTTCCTCTGCCTCTTTTCTCGACCGCCCTTCTAGAATCTTGGCGAACATTTTGTAGGAAGAGTTCATCAGCATGATCCCTCTGTAATTCCCCACCTTTCCTTGTCCCCATTTTTGTGGATTGGCTGTATTATCCCCTCTTTCCAGCTCTCTGGGAAACCCTTTGTCCCTTTCCATATCTTGTTGAACTCCTCCGTAAGCTTGTCGATACATTTATCAGGTACTAACTTCCACGCTTCATTTCCAACTCCATCCGGTCCCGCCTCTTTCTTCTGCTTTAAGGCTGCAATTACATGGTGTACTTCCCCGGCAGTAATTTCTTCTTCACCTACTTCTTCAACAGTCTGTTCCCTTCTAACACTGACTTTCCCTCGATCCACCGTTATCTCCACTCCTTCCAATAGAACCATATAGTGCCTTAACCAGGTTTCCTTAGGTATACTGTCTGGAATTCGCTCCTTCCTCCCGCTCTTCTCCTTTAAATATTTCCACAGCTGCGCTTCAGTTTTAATCTCCAGTATTCGTTGTCTCTCTCTTCTCTCCCACATTTCTTTCTTTCTCCTCTCCAGGTTTCGTAAGTCCGCTCTCGTACTTAACCACAGTTCCTTGTCACCGGTACCCTCTCTCCACCTTGTCGTCACCTCTCTATATTTTTGTTTCTCCCTTATGAATTCCTTATCCGCCCATAATCTTCCCACTGTTCCTTCTGTGACTTTCCTCCTGACCATTGCTGTTTCCATTTCATCGGTTATCATATCTATATCTTTTAAATTATCCCAGTCTATTGCCTCCATTCTTAATTTGAACAGCTCTGTCGCACCGCTATCCCACCTGGTAACCCATTTTTCTTTCCTGGACCCCTCTTCTACCTGCTGCTTTAACGTGATCAGTATGGACATATGGTCAGATTCACCTTTCACTCCGATCTCCATCTCTCTAATTTCTTGCCTCGCGGAGTCGTTAACAACTGCAATGTCTATCACCGACACCCCCCCCAGTACTCCCAAACGTATACAGTCCCTCCCAGTCCCCTTCCACACACCCGTTCAAGACATCCCATTGCCAATCCCTTACCCACTCTGCCCATTCTTTTCCTTCCGCATTCCTCGTTTTGTCCTTAGATTTCCTTCGTAGTACTTTCCCAGCTCTATCCACCGTGTTGAACTGCTCCTCTCCTATCCTCACATTCCAATCACCTCCTAGCAGCAAGTTTGTCGATGCCGTACCTTCTATATTACACCTTATGCACTCTTTAATTCTTTCCAGTCCTTTATTGTTATACACCGTGGCTATCTGCCACCAGCCTCCCTTCAGCTCTACCTCCCTGAAAACTATACCCTCCACCTCTTGTTGTAATCTCTCCGCTTCCCTGATACCACACTTGATCCCTGTTACTATCCTTTTTCTATCTAATCCCTGTTACTATCCCCCTTTGCCCTTCCGTAGCCACTCTCCCTCAGGGCCGGTTGCATCTTCCATTTGTACTCCTTGGGAAGTCTCTCTTTACAGTTCTCCCATTCTTTTTCTTGGACCCAGGACTCCACTAGTCTAATTATTTGGAATCCCTTCAAGAAGGCTATGAAAGAGCCGTCCTCCCTTTCCAGTTTTTTCCTAAGTCCAGCCACATTCCAAAATAATATCTTAACATTTTCCCTTTCCGATCCGTCCTTGTGTTTTTGTCCCTTTCTTCTTTGGTCCCTTACTCGTTTTTTTCCCCTTCGGACCAAGGTACCCATTTCCCGTCTATTTCAACTCTTTTATAGCCTACTTTGACCCGATGACCCCTTTCCTTGAGCTCCTTTGCCTTCCTTAATAACTCCCTCTGGATTCCCTGCTCCTTCGGGGTGAAATCGTCTTGTATAAAAATATTTGTTCCTTTTAGCTTGTGCTTATTTCTCATTATCTCCCTTTTTGCCTCCCAACATTCTAGCTTTAACAAAATTGGGCCTTTGTTCCCTCCTTTAGAGCCGAGTTAGTATGCATTCACGAAACCCTCGTTAATTCCTAACCTTTCCATAAACGTTTTCTTTGCCTCTTCTCGCCATGTTTCTCCTTCAATTCCGTAAATTACGATGTTATTTCTTATCTCCCTCCTTAATCTCCTCTCTTCAATATCCTTTAGGCTAATCAGTTCTTCCCTCAGCGCTTGTCGTTCCTCCTCCCACCTACTCTCGGTTCTTTCCTTCTCCTCCTTAACTGATTCCGCTGCATCCTCCAGCTTCGACATCCTATTCTTTATTTCCTTGTTCTCATCCCTTATTGCCCTCAGCTCCGATAACAATTCTTTTCTCCAGTCCTTTTCTACTTCTTCCTCCTCCTTCTGTCTCTTCCAGCTTTTCCTCCAGCCTTCTGTTTTCCCTTCTTATTTCCTCCAGCTTTCCGTCTACTGCTGTGAACTCCTTTTTAATTTCTTTTAATTCCTGTAGAATTATATCCAGTTGCTCACTCTGCACTGTACTACTCTCACCTCTTCCTATATCTTTAAACTCATCTTTTTTCGACCTTTTAGCTATCTGAATCGGTGACCGATTTAGCTTTGCGCATCTTTCAAACGGATTCATCGACTCACTGTTCGCTCTCGGTCTGTTCTCGTATTCGTCCATTCTCAAGCTAGAACTATTCTCATATGGTGGAGAACACGGCTACTAGTTCAGGTATTCCTCACAAACATACGCGACCTTTCACTTTCCTCACAACCAAAATAACTAAAAGAAACACTAAACCTTTAAAAGGAAACCAATCAAAACAGCTCCCACTAACTAAAGTCAGATACTCGCGCGATAAACCACACTATCTTTATTTTAACCGAAAAAACAGCTTATTAAATTCATCTAGAAATTAATTTATCGAGCACTCTAACGCACGTCTTCACTCGCTGAGACTTCAAACGATTCCTTTTACTAATTTACTATTTACGCATTTACTATACTAATATGGTATTATTTAGATAGTATAGTACTACTATACAAATATGGTATTATGTGTATTAGAGTAGTTTTATCTATTACCTAACACGGTATTAATAGAATTTAGTATCGTGTTACTGACATAATGGTTACGTCCCTATAGTCTCTCTTGTCTGTTCTTCTACCCCTGTTTGTCTAGTCTTGTGTGTCTAGCCTTGTCTGTCTAGTCTTATCTGTCTAGTCTTATCTGTCTAATTTTGTCTGTGTACTCTTGTCCTTCGAGTCTTGTCTGTCTAGTTTCGTCTGACTAGCCTTGTCTGTCTAGTCTTGTTTTCCTAGTCTTGTCTGTCTAGACTTGTTTGTCTAGTCTTGTCCGTTTAGTCTTATCGGTCTAGTCTTGTCTGTCTAGTCTTGTCTGTCTAGTCTTGTGTGTCTAGTCTTGTCTGTCTATTCTTGTCTGTCTAGTCTTGTCTGTCTAGTCTTGTCTGTCTAGTCTTATCTGTCTAGTCTTGTCTGTCTAGTCTTGTCTGTCTAGTCTTGTCTGTCTAGTCTGTCTGTCTAGTCTTGTCTGTCTAGTCTTGTCTGTCTAGTCTTGTCTGTCTAGTCTTGCCTGTCTAGTCTTGTCTGTCTAGTCTTGTCTGTCTAGTCTTGTCTGTCTAGTCTTGTCTGTCTAGTCTTGTCTGTCTAGTCTTGTCTGTCTAGTCTTGTCTGTCTGTCTAGTCTTGTCTGTCTAGTCTTGTCTGTCTAGTCTTGTCTGTCTAGTCTTGTCTGTCTAGTCTGTCTGTCTAGTCTTGTCTGTCTAGTCTGGTCTGTCTAGTCTTGTCTGTCTAGTCTTGCCTGTCTAGACTTGTCTGTCTAGTCTTGTCTGTCTAGTCTTGTCTGTCTAGTCTTGTCTGTCTAGTCTAGTCTGTCTAGTCTTGTCTGTCTAGTCTTGTCTGTCTAGTCTTGTCTGTGTAGTCTTGTCTGTGTAGTCTTGTCTGTCTAGTCTTGTCTGTCTAGTCTTGTCTGTCTAGTCTTGTGTGTCTAGTCTTGTCTGTCTAGTCTTGTCTGTCTAGTCTTGTCTGTCTAGTCTTGTCTGTCTAGTCTTGTCTGTCTAGTCTTGTCTGTCTAGTCTTGTCTGTCTAGTCTTGTCTGTCTAGTCTTGTCTGTCTAGTCTTGTCGGTCTAGTCTTGTCTGTCTAGTCTTGTCTGTCTAGTCTTGTCTGTCTAGTCTTGTCTGTCTAGTCTTGTCTGTCTAGTCTTGTCTGTCTAGTCTTGTATGTCTAGTCTTGTCTGTCTAGTCTTGTCTGTCCAGTCTTGTCTGTCTAGTCTTGTCTGTCTAGTCTTGTCTGTCTAGTCTTGTCTGTCTAGTCTTGTCTGTCTAGTCTTGTATGTTTAGTCTTGTATGTCTAGTCTTGTCTGTCTGGTCTTGTCTGTCTAGTCTTATCTGTCTAGTCTTGTCTGTCTAGTCTTGTCTGTCTAGTGTTGTCTGTCTAGTCTCATCTGTCTAGTCTTGTCTGTCTAATCTTGTCTGTCTAGTCTTGTATGTAAACATATTTAATTATCGTTAATAGATTTATGGTGATTTCTTTGTGTATTTGGACTTGCAGAAACGAATGTGAACATCCTTCTGTTCCTGCAGGAAGAGAACAGCGCGTCGTGTCATGTATTAATTGTAATGCGCGTCATTTTTCAACGTCCCGAGATAAATAGCCGTGCATTAGGAACAAAGCTGTTTACCGTGCAAATGTTGCTAGTTCACCTTCATCAAAAGCAACAGCAAAAAAAGAGTGTAGAGAAACGGCTAAAAATGCAATTCTAAAGAACAAGAATTTTCTATTCGTGCCCATAATAGACGCAGTTTTTGCTTTCTTTAATCTAATAATAAGCGGTGTCGGATTGAAAGGATGAGACTTCACTTTTGCGACTAGGCAAGGCTAGACTAATGATTTATCTGAATCTTTGATTCACTAGTCTAGTCTATGTTGTTATATTTAAGTTTTTGAAAGCTGTTTTAAGTTATGTGTTGAAGAAATTCCTGCTGAGTTTAGCGTCTGAGCCTGTGAATTATAACGCAGAGATTTAAAACTGATTGCGTTCGATACTTTTTACGCTCGCCGTTTTAAGTATATTAAAGTATTTATAACAGGGGTGTGCAAATGAGTTTCTTCGCAGAGTAAAATGCGGTTTCCATTGAAAATTTATACCAGTTTTTATTCCTTCGTTTGTTCTAAAATAACGAACGGATATACTCCCCGGTTAATTTTCGGAAACTATATCCAGAAAAAGTGTCTAGGTTCCTTCTACCATTCCATAAAAATTGGAAAAGTCTGATTTTCAAGAAATTTTTGCCGATTTATTGGCTCGACATCCATGCAATGAAATCCAAATAAGATTGTAATAAGACTTTTACAGTCTTATTCCAATAAGGTAAGTAGAAGAAGACCAGGCAACTCTAGAAGCGTAGACTTGTTCCAGTCATATTTCAATTTTTTTTTTAGTCATGTTCTAAACTTATTCCTTAGTGTTGCTAAACTAAGTCTTGCTGTAGACTTGTTCTAGCCTGGCTCTGGTGACAGGAAAATTTCAATTTGTTGGGTAGAAACCGTAAATTGGATCATATTAACTTGATGCGTGCTCACCCCTGGTATAGAGTTTATGCGTGGCTATGTAGTCGGGGCGTAGTATTAAATATTGTGTGTCGTTAAAAGATATGGTCCACCCGCCGGGGTAACGGCCGATGATGAGATCGCGGGAATAAATCAATTCGCATTCTCGGCCGGTTCGTTACCGTAAACCACGCGTTGAGCTAAACTACTTCCATCCCATCGGGCGTTCGCCGAACGAGACTTGCCGCCTCTTGCTCTCTCCGTGCGTTCCGAAGGAGTAGAGGAGGACAGAGGAAGGATCGCGTGCATTCCCCATGCGAAAATCGAACCTGTCTGATGGGTGAAACGTGTCGACATCTATACGATATCCCGGTATGAAATAAATTCAAGTCGCTGAAAGTGTTGAGTAATGACTGTTATAATGTATAAAGTGCGACCCGGCCATTCCGGCTACAATTAAGATTATCCTTTTAACATTCCTTTATGTGTTTTGTTCGTCGTGTTTGAAAAACAGATGGATTTTAACAAATAAATTCTAAACAATAAATAATTTCATTAAAAAAAAATTATCGGAATATTAAATTTGCAATTACTGTAAATTAAAATGGGATTTTATTCGCACAAGCTTTTGTTTTCATTATAAAACCAACTATTTTCTTTGTAATTCAGGATAAAAGATATCTAGTTCTAAATATTTGAAATTCGAGACTAGATAATATGTGTCTATCTAGACGTGCATGACTAGGGCGTCACACGAGAACGATATTTTTTCTCATCTCGTCTCGTCTCGTAAAAGCGAGAGGAGAGCGAGACGAGATTTGAACTCTTGCCCTATCTCGTCTCGTGTGAAGCCGTATGCATGACTAGCATTATTTAGGTGGACTTGTCAAAACTGAAGAGAGAGTCAAAATAGTACAAAATCTTCTTTCGTAAGCCTTAACTATTATTATTTAAGCCTAGAAAATGGAATGTAATAATATTAATAATAGTAAATATTAACCTTGTTTATCTAGATTTGACTGTGTATTCATGACTACTATCATTTAAGTCTAGAAACTGCAAAAAGAGAGATACCTAACCTAAATTTTACTCTTATTTATCTAGACTTGACTGTTTAAGATACCTGTTTAATTCTGTATGTCTTGGTTATCAAATTTAAAAAAAATCTTACGAAAATAAGATATGTTTTGTGAATATATTATTTAATAGTATATTACGTGAGTTTTAACGAGAGTTTTAAGAAGCATATTACGTACGAGCGAAACAATAAATTCCGCGAATACGTAATTGCCTCACAACTCGAGTTATGTACTATACACCACAGTACCACATTAATTTGTTTCTGCTTAATAAGAAAAACATGTTTGATGTAACAAATTTATTTCTTATTAGGTTATGTTTATTTAATTATCATTATTTAACATTATAATAAACAAACAATTGTATTTTCATATATAACTGTTACTCGACGTTATTTATTACATACATACCTTATTATTTAGTACTTATTTGGGTTAAACTGGAATATGATTGCTCAAAGATATAGGCAACCCAATGTACGCAATGTCAATTTCCGTTAGTTTAAATTGTGGCACGGGGGCGCTGAACGTATGAGCACGTAGTAGCAGCTCTCAATCAATCAACGAAGCGTAAACCAAACGCACATGTGTATTATCAATCATAACTTAACATTAATCGCGGACTGTTACATACGTGTGTGTTATGATGTATTTATGTATTCCAGGAACTGTACAATAATGGGCATTTATTGACTATTGATTATTATTGACTAGATAAATTAGTAAACCGTACTAAGTATAGATACAAACGCGTCTAATGTGATCACGAAATGATCTTAAAAACAACTTTATTTATCTAGTACCCGTTTAATGACATGAAAATGTACTGGGTCTGGTAATAACATGCAAATATCTGTTGAATACTTCAATATTCTGGTGGTATTAGCCAGGGAAGTAGTTGTTTCAACATTTGTGGATTTGTTTTGTTCTTAATAAGACTATTATATTATAGAGCTACGAATATTATAGAGCTACGGACAGGTTGAATATATACTCTGTGACATAAAAAATGTTCACTAAGAAGGGTTTTACTAGTCGGTAGTAAGATAGTAATTGATTCAAATTTCATTAAAACAAATCATGGCAAATAGCCATGGCAAATTTGACGTTTTGCTTGTTGTTACAATCCAAATTATCGGGTGTATTTCTTGCTAGATTAAGCCGATTTCGATATTGATTTTGGTTGCATTTCTTTTCTTTTTGAGATCTTCTTTGCGTTTTGAGGTTGCGATTATGTCCAGAGTACGGCAACGTGAAAATTAACGACAACTGAGTAAATTCGATAGAGGTCGCATTATTGGCTTAGCTGAAGGGGTTTTTCATTCAGAGAAATTGATAATCGTCTTAATCCTAGCAATCCTCTGTTGTACGCAGTGGCGGATTTGGACTTGATAAGGCCCTAAGCCAGTGGTCCCCAACCCTACGCCCGCGGGCACCGTGGCGCCCGCCGACCGTTTTACGCGTGCCCACCGCAACTAAATGTAACCAGAAAAGCAGAATATATTGCAGAACTTATTCAAGTAAGAACAGAAGAACTGGAGCTACAAATTTTGAACCTTCAAAACTACATTTTCCTAAAATCCAATGTATCAGATAAGGACTTGAAAAGAATAAGATGCCCACCGCTCGACCGGCTTTCTAGAATGTGCTCTTGAGTGCTAAAAGGTTGGCATCCCTGTCGTAACGTATTGTTTCCTGTTTGTTAGGTAGTATCAAATCTATCTCCATGCTGATGACGATCACAAATACTAGAAATTGTTTTCATAATACTTTATTGAGAGGGTGTGATGGTACATTATCGACAGGCCGAGTTCTTCTTCGACGCGAAATCGACTGCCTCAGATTTTCCTGTAAACTCTCACGGACAGCGGCGATGTTTCCGACAGATAATGCGTTTCGTCGTCGTACTGGTGTTGGTTTGTTCTTTATTGAACCGATGGACCCAATTTATCCACCACACTGCGAATAGTCCTCTCGGTAGGACGATTATAGCGACCGTAAAATGGGTACAGCGCGCGGAACGTTGCCCGAACAGAACACCCATTTTGATAAAACAACTTTAACATTTGCACGTGTTGTTGAACGATATATCCGTCCATGGTGATTTGGCAAAATTGAATAAATGACAGCCAATTCGATAAATGCAGCTTCAACGCTATGGCCGCTACCAACTGTCAAAGTTCGCAAGTCGCTATTGGAAGACCCTATACTTAGATTGAAATAAACAATCGCGTATATCATCAGCTATCATCAGCATACAAGGTGCAAAATGTTCCCTTGAGGAACCCCTATGATATTGGATTGGCCTAATTCGTTTCCATTCGATAACGTAACGTATTGTTTCTTGTTTGTCAGAGTATTGGCAGAGATTTATTTGTCCAGATATGTTAACGGTAACGTGGCCTGTTCACTGTTCTCTTCCAAATTATTCCGCGACAAAATAAAACTCCAATCATTAGCATACAAGGTGCAATGCCTTTCACGTAGTCTGCGATGTGTAATAGAAATAATGTAGGTGCTAAAATGCTCCCTTGAGGAACACCAATATTTGTCTATATTTGTCTCTCATTCGACACCGTAACGCAGTTGTCCCCAACCATATGCCCGCGGGCACCGTGGCGCCCACCGCAAGTAAACGTAACCAGAATATCAGCATATATTGCAGAACTTATTCAAGTAAGGACAGAAGAACTGGACCTAGAAATGTTGGACCTTCAAAACGACATTTTCCTAAAATCCAATGTATCAGATGAGGACTTCTTGAAAAAAAATTAGATGCTCGCCGCCCGACCGGCTTTCTAGAATGTGCTCTTGAGTGGTAAAAAGTTGGGGATCCCTGCCCTAAGCTATTTGAGATATGGGGCCCTTTATAAGTCTAGATATTGATTTTCGGATACCTATAGGGGTATGTTGGGGGCCCCAAGAAAGTTGAGGACCCAAGTTATGTCTTGTTTAGCTTATAGGAAAATCAGCCCCTGGTAGTACGGTGTTATTAAGCATGGTCTACAGAAGGTCAAGAACGTCGCAGAAGAGGAAGTGGACGGCCAAGGCAGACAAATGTGGTCCAGGCCCGCCATCTCCGATTTATGGCATTAAAAGATCGATTCTCGAGTACAACATCAATAGCCGATCAATGGCTGGGAAACGAAGAACGTCCTGTAACCCTTCGTTCAGTTTACCGACTAATTGTCGATGAAGCGGAAGCACAAGACACGCTTCCGCTGACGGCTCGTCATCGACACCAACGTTTGGAGTGGTGTAGCTTGCGACTGGATTGGGACGTGTAATGGCATAGAGTGGTCTTCAGTGAAGAATTCCGATTATGCTTGGGAATGCACGATGGTTGCATGAGGGTCAGACGTAGACGTGGAGAACGTCGCCATGGTCAGTTTTCTCTTGAGCGGCATTCGCACCACACATCAGAGATTATGGTATGGGATGCTACTGTTTATGGAAGCAGGTCTTAGTTGTTATTTAGCCGAGGCAATATGTATGCCCACCTATATGTTGATAAAGTGGTAGAACCCATATGCTTCCATTCCTCCAGGAGCTGGAGAACCCGATTTTATAACAGGATAATGCCCGTCCCAACGTTGCAAGAAACTCCGCCCGGGGCGGATGGGCGGATTGAGTAAAGGAGGAGGTAAAGGAGGAGGGTTCAGCATAGGGCTAACAACCCTACCTTGTAAAAAACAGATTGTTACGAAACGTAATGACCAGCCTCGGAAAAGGACGGATATGCGGAGACGACTCAAGCAACGACCAAGAAATATGATTATTGGAACCTGGAATGTGCTTAGCTGGTTTAGAACAGGGGCAGCAAAGAGAGCCATAGAACAGATAGAGAAATATAACATCGACATCACGGCAGTACAGGAAATCCGGTGGTCCAACAACGGGAACCTCAATATCAGTCAATCAGTAATATTCTATAGCGGCAAATAAGACAAGCGACACGAATTCGGGACAGGCTTCGCAGTAAGAGAGCGGTTGGTCGGACAGATTATATCATTCAAACCAATAAGTGAGCGAATCTGCTATCTTAAGATGAAAGGAAAATGGCAAAATTATTCATTAATATCAGCCCATGCCCCGACAGAATTAGCACTATACCAAAACAAGATATGCTCATCCTACTATTGAACTTCAATGTCAAATTGTGTAGAGAACCTGCACTCAGGCCACATATCGGAAACCACAGCCTCCATGATATTTCAAATGATAACGGCCAACGATTGGCAGGACTAGCAGCGACCAACAATCTAATGGTTGTATCAACGATGTTCGAACACAAAAACATAAACAAAGAGACGTGGGGGTACTTCCTAGTACAGACAAAAATGCGCCTGAGAATCAAGAGCATAAAAACAAAAGAACAGCAAGCCACAAATACAGCAAGATGGGAAGTAAGCACACTTGGAAACGCTCAAATACGAAACAAATACCAAACCGAAATGGAAAACCAACTAGAACAAACCACCCCTGAAATAGAAGACATAGAAACAGCCTGGGGCACCCTTAAATCAACTATAGTGGCGGTCACGAAGAAAACACTGGGAAAGAAAAGCAGGACAAAGAAGAAAGAATGGTATGATGCGGAATGCGCACAAATCCAAAACACAAAAAATAAAGCCAGATTACACATGTTACAAGACAACAATAACGCCAACATAGAGAAATTTAAAACATGCAGAAAGGAGGCAAGGAAACTTATAAGGAACAAGAAAAGAGCGGCCCAGAATAAAGTACTACAGATACTAGGGGAGGATGCCAAAAGCAACAATAATAGGAGATTCTTTCAAGAAATATTGCGGATGAAGAAAGGATATAAACGCATAACAGCAGTATCCTAAAAAGCGATGAGGACGAACTAATAACCGACGGAAATACTTAAAACATGGAAAGAGTATTTCAACAACCTTCTTAATGCAGATAACGGCATAACAGCAGAGACCACAACTTACCAGACAGCGGAAATAGACGTAGAGGAGCCAAGCTTCCAAGAAATAATAGTGGCAATCAACAAACTCTAAAATAACAAAACCCCTGGATGCGACACAATACCAGCAGAATGCCTAAAATATGGAGGAACACAACTCCACAAAGATCTACATAAACTAGTACTAGCCATATGGAAATGGGAGGCCTTGCCAGACGAATGGAACGAAGGTACTATCATCCCCATTCATAAGAAGGGAGACCGCATGAAATGTATCCACTACAGGGGGATATCGCTACTGAACGCAGCATACAAGAAACTGTCCAATGTGCTATTGAGACGCATATCTCCGTATTCGGAGGAACAAATTGGCGACTATCAGTGTGGGTTCAGACCAAACAGGTCAACAGTGGACCCGATATTCACAATCCGACAACTACTGGAGAAACACTGGCAATTCAATAAAGACGTGCACCAGCTGTTCATGGACTTCAGACAAGCTTACGACACCATTATACGCTACAGTGTCTGGATAGCCATGGCAAATATAGGTATACCACAGAAAATTATCACTCTCACGAGTTTATTTATAAACAATACCAGATGTCGCGTTAAAGTAGGAAAGCATATAACAGAGGAGTTTTCGGTCATGAGTGGATTGAGACAGGGAGATGGACTGTCGCCCCTACTCTTTAACATTGTCCTAGATATGGCTATCAAGAAGACGAACATCACCACTGAAGTATTTACTAACCAGGGGCACCAGAAGATCCTGGCCTTCGCGGACGACATTGACGCGGCCGGAAGAAGTACTGTTGAAGTCAAGGAAAACTTCCGGAAAATAGAGAAGGAATCTAAGAAAATAGGCCACAACATCAACGAGGAAAAAACCAAATACATGCACATTACCCGACAACCAACCAGGGACATAATCGGTCGGAATATAACGATGGACACGTATAACTTCGAATGTGTCAGACAGTTTAAGTACATTGACGCGGTCGGAAGAAGTCCTGTTGAAGTCAAGGAAAGCTTCCGGAAAATAGAGAAGGAATCTAAGAAAATAGGCCTCAACATCAACGAGGGAAAAACCAAATACATGCACATTACCCGACAACCAGCCATGGACATAATCGGTCAGAATATAACGATGGACACATAACTTCGAATTTGTCAAACAATTTAACTTACCTTGGAGCCACGATATGCTCAGACAACGACAGCAACGAAGAGATTAAAAACGAATACACAGTGGCAATAGGTGTTTCTTTGCCATGCGAACCCTCATGCAATTGAAAATAGTGTCGAGAGTATCAAAGCTGAGGGTGTACCAGGCTGTAATCAAACTGATCATCTGTTATGGTTGTGAGACCTGGGCCCTTTCGAAATACAATGAGCTTGTACTAAAGCGGGCTGAAAGGAATATCCTGAGAAGAATATTTGGCCTCGTCAAGGATCCATATACGGAGCAATATCGCATAAGGACGAATTCAGAACTCCAGGACCTATACCAAAAGCCGGAAATAGTAAAATCAATAAAATCCCAGCATCTGAGATGGGCTGGACATGTCCAAAGAGCACCTGATGACCGACTGATCAAGATAGCATGGGAAGGAAACCCAGCAAGAAAGAGACCGCTGGGGCGGTCGAGAATCAGATGGAAGGACATCATTCTAAAAGATCTACAGAATATGCAGGTATATGACTGGAAGGAGGTCAAGTTGGACTGGGACCGATGGTGGCAAATTGCAAACGCAGCCAAGACCCACCAAGGGTTTTAGTGTTACCCAGAAGAAGAAGAAGAACATTGGAAGGCATTCTATGGAGCGATTTGAAGAGGCTAACGTCAATATATTGCCGTGACCACCCAGATCTCCCGACTTTCGCCCATCGAACAGATGTGGGACATGATGGGTAGAAGACTCAGGCCCATCCTCCACAGACTTTAGAAGCTCTCCGGTATGAACTACAGATTGCCTGGAATGCAATATCTCAGGGAGAAATCGACAAGCTGTAGGAATCTATGCCCAGAAGGGTGCGGGAGTGTGAAACTAATAGGGGTGGTTTTATCTTTTGTTTAATTTCTTTAAAATTCGAATCATTTACTACCTTTGACTAGTAAAACATTTCTGCCAAGTTTCAATCATTTACTACCTTTGACTAGTAAAACATTTCTACCCCTTCCTGGTGTAGCATTTTTTATGTCACATACTATATATACTACTTCAGGCTACAGTTCGCCTTTTATATAAGTTTTAAGTTTATAGACTAGACTAGATTAGAAAGTTTTCTGGAATATTTCCGTTTATTCAGATCTTTAGATTTCCAAACCAAATTGATGAATAAACTAAATTAATTGCAATTTACAATGAGCTTTGCTAATCGCGAAACAAAGTAATTATGTATGTGTTATGTTTGACATTTTTTAGTTGAAATAAAAACAAGAAAACTTCAAGCTCCAATTATTCAATTTTTATTAACTACAAACACAGAAACAACAAAACTTTATTTAAACTTCTCCAATTATCCGTTTTTTTTTCTTTCAAACGATTTTCAATTTTTGGGCGCGTGCAAACTACAAATTCACGTAATTGCCTGTTTTTTATGCACGTCCGAAGCTATTTATAACAATTGTCCCGCGGACAATAACCAGCCATATTCAAATTAATACTTATGTAACACTGAACACTCCCAATTACAAGAATCTGTTAGTTGACCTTCACTTTACGCTCAAGCGTTATAAATATACAATTGTTAAAGGTAATCAGCATAAAAGGTTTTCCAATAAGAATGATATGATTTTAAAATGAAATAACTATAGAAATAATTATTTCAGACACCACCAAACTTATATTATTATAAAGAGTTTAAAGTACAGTCTATAATATTTTTGTTTTGAATAACACATAGTTTAAATGCCCCCCTCGACTTTGACGATCGAAATTATCGAACCCAATTTTCTATGACTCTGTGCAATAAATCGGGCTTGATCTGACGAATGAAGCGTTCAATGTTGCATCCTAATGCATCAAGCGTTTGTGGTCTGTTTGCATAGAACTTAGATTTCAAATGGCCAGGCCCCCCTTTTCCACTCCTAGGGCCTCCTAGTTCCTAGTTCGCTGCCAGATCACAAACTAACGAAGCGAAACGTGAAGCGCCAAGTTATCAATTAGTTTAATGACCAATTTAGTTGAGAAACTCTATACATAATTGATTCAAAATATCCCATACGTTAGGTTATAAATCTCATCATTTCATCGATTATTCGAAAGACCGATCAGCTACGACAAAGCTTCAAATATGTTGGGGAAGCATACTGGTCTACAAGCAATAATCAAGGAGAAATGTAAATTTGCCACCTTTATATCATGTGCGGGACATTCACTAAACTCGGTAGACTCGGTAGAACTCGAGTAGCACCCATGTTATTGGGTGTGTATCAGAGACAACAAAGTTTTTTGAATTGGTTCAGAAAGTGTACAACTTCTTTTCGGTAACCTACCGACGGAATATATTTACAGAACATTGAGGTTCAAGATAAGTTGTTAAAAGTCACAAATGGTCAGATGGTCATTTCACAAATGGTCAGATGGTCAGTCTGAGCTGATGCAGTAGGCGTCTTGCATGAAGGCCATCAACAAATTATAGAAGCTTTGATGTCCATCGCAAAGATACAGAACAGGCACAGAAACTAGAGACGAAACCCTTGACTGTCCACAAAAATGGGAAACCTAGAATTTATTATACGGAAATTTGGAGCTCTGTATTGGAAAGAATAGACAAAATATGTAATTATCTTCAGAAAGAAACACTAAGGCGGTCTACGGATAGAGCAACTTTAGTTAAAGAAACTATCAACTTAATTGAAAAAAACATCAATTTTTTAATAGTTTTTGTTAAAAGTTGCCAGTTGTAGCCACAAAAAGGCACAGTTTACAGTTGCCGCGATTCTAAATAAACTTTTCAAATCCATAGTCAACTGTCAGTGTGACTATGGCTCTCGAAGAAACAGCACTTGTTATAATTTTAATACGTCATTACCTACTCTTTATGCTCACTTTTTCCCAGGCTTCTATCTTTTCTAGGCGATTAGCATACTCCTCGGAACCCAAATCCCAGATTACACGATATTTTCGTATTTCCTCGATAAAATCTTCTGTGTTCAAACTATTGTCATATTGGTTTCCTTCTCCTCCCATTTTATATTCGTGAGCAGGAACGCCAGAGTGTGAACAAAACGATACCTTGAATAAGACTGCGGGGATTCCTAAAGGAATTAGGACTAGAGGAGGCGCTCTAAAGGGGATGGAAATCAACGTTTAGAGGAAAAGGGTGGGGTACAATAGTTCTATGAAGGTCGCAGTACAAGTCACCACCAAATCTACATTCTACAAGACTACGGGGGACGGGGAGGGAGTGAAATCGCTCGACGAGTTATTGCCGATTGGGAAAACCAGCAACTTGACACAACTACTACAATTTTGACAGTTGCTAGTTGCGTCAATTTGAAACTAATGCTCGAATCATCGAGTGCAGCACCTGAAAACTGTTGTCGATCATCGACAACAACTCGCAACTGGAGTTGCTTCGTCTTCGCAGTTTCATTATGTTATATGTAAACAGCTAGTTACCGCAATAGGGAGATCAAAGTTGCTCTGTCTGGTTAGCGCCTAACACTGGATCTTGCAAGTAATTTGTTTATTTCACTTCATGATTTTAATATTAACCTCCGGGATAGATGTGATTCCTTCGAATTGTCCATCAAAGAAAGAAACCCAGAATCTGTCTATACGGACCAATCTCAAAAAAACAACCTAGAACGAACCTAGAAACGACCTAGAAACTCACGCCAGAGTTTTTTTGTTGATGGCCCTGCGCCGTCAGTCCAACTGAATGGTAAAGAGAAATTCAAAGTAGAAACGTTCCTTCCAATATTTAATACCCTGAGCATTTATCTAGAACAGCGATTAAGTTCGTATAAGAGCATTAGTCAACGTTTTGGTTTATATTTTTGCCTGAAAACTCTGAATTCCGCAGAGTTCAAACAAATTTGTAAGGAATTTGCTGGAATCTATTATCAAGATGTTAACGAGAAAGAGTTAGAAATAGAGTGTCTGCATTTAACAGACTACTAGTAGTATATTGGAAATAAATCATCTTTTGAAAGAAAACAAATTGAAGACACATTTCCAAATGTAGAAATCGCATTGAGAATCTATTTAAGCATGATGGTAACTAACTGCAGTGGGGAAGTCTCCTCCAAATTGAAAAGACTAAAAAATGTATTTAAAAGGACAATGCTTCAAGTATTTTTATTATGCAGGGCAAGCTTAGCGGCAAAATATGTCCTGAAAGACGACAAATATCGTGGCTGCGAAATCTAAGGAAATCTAAGGAATCTAAGGAATAAACTATGGGTCTATTTCGGGATGCAGCAAACAAAATCAGATGGGCCATAGTAATCGCCAACGTCCACTGAGGATAAGGTATAAGAAGAAGAAGAAGAATGCTTCAAGAAAGATCTGATGTTCATTGAATGTGATATGTTCAAAAACATAGATTTTGAAGAGATTAATGATTTTGCCCACCTCTAATGTAGAAAGATTTTTAAGCACGAACTTGTGAATGCTAAAATAGTTACTTGTTTTAATTATCATTTTCTTTGTCTACTCTATCAAAATAGTGCTCTGTGGGGCCCCATTATCCTAATGTGCCCAGGGCCTCCAATAGGTTAAAGACGGCCCTGCAAGGAGTAATCTAAAGTAGTTAAATCGCAGCTTCTTGGAGGCCAGTGAACAGTTGCATTTCTTGAAATTATCCTTTCGTCAAACTTTTCTTACAATACATAGCTAGCTTCACAAGGCGCGTGACATGTGGCTTCTAGCTCTTGAGCACGACGAGAGTTTGATAAATTTGGATTCTCAGCAACACTAGCTCTTACAGCAGCAATATTCTCAACAGTTTTGCCTTTTCGACATCTTGCTGGTATTAGCAGTCGAATAGCAAGCAAAGATTATTTGAGCGATTATTTGTACCAATGTTTTTGCGAAGCGCGTGATAATGGTATCATATAATCTTTGAATAATAACCAAACGTTCGTAAAGCGCGTATTTAACCAAAATAAATTGTTAGAGTATACGGAACTTAAATGACAACTAGTGGCAGGTATAACTTTATTACCTTGGTTACCATATCGTTTCAAAATCATATCATTCTTACTGGAAAACCTTTTATATCCGAATCGAATGTATACTAGGGGTACGAAGTCAGACAGCCGCATTGAGACGGAATATATATAGCGACGCACCGCCGAGCGCTCAGTATACAGGTGACGCTTAACGGAGTCATACGTATACATCTCTTCAGAATAAGGAACTCGAAGCAGCGAGAATTAGGTTCTTCTCAAAGCCAACTATATCTTGTCTGTATAGTCTAGTCTTGTTTGTCTAGTCTAGTCTTGTCTGTTTTGTCTAGTCTTGTCTGTTTAGTTTAGTATTGTCTGTCTAGTCTAGTCTGTCTAGTCTAGTCTTGTCTCTCTAGTCTAGTCTAGTTTTGTCAGTCTAGTCTTGTCTGTCTAGTCTAGTTATGTCTGTCTAGTCTTGTCAGTCTTTTGTGTTTAGTCTTGTCTGTTTAATCTCGTCAGTTTAGTATTGTCTGAGTAGTCTAGTATATCTAGTTTGGTCTTGTTAAACACGATGACGTTAAACATTGTGATGAAAACCTTGAGATAAAATAAAATTGATAAAATTCGGTTTTGCGAAAAATTCCCTCAGACAAGATATAACGACGGGTAAGGAGGGTACATAAATAAATTCTATCAAAAACACATATATAAATGCGGCGTTTTACGTGTGTACGAGGGTATAGAGAGAAAAGTCGGTGTGCAAATTGGTGTGTATAAAGGCGAAGCAATAACCTTCCTTTACGCCAGACTTTACGATTTCATAAATATGGTTCAGTAAAACACGGCGCACTGTTAATTTAGTTAGGGGATGTGATACGCCGCGGCGCTGACGCCGTTCCCGACACATACACGACCGTCTGGATAACGTCTAGCCGAAAAAGCCGGAATATAAATGGATTTCCATTTCCATACGGAAAAAAATATCTGTGCAAAGACGGGCGAAAAAATCACGCTGCGAGTTTGTTCTGTATACCGGAAATGTTTTTATTTTTGCGGATTTGGGACGAATTTCGCTCTCTGCCGAGCATATAATATGTGATTTGTGGTGGAAGGGCTGTTGGTCAACAAAGAACATCTCTCGGATCAAATTGCGAATTGTCTACCTTTGTCCCGGAAACGTTAGGAGAAATCACAGGGGGGTGAAATGAAAGAGTCTCGAATTGAAAACCTTTTCTATTGATGGTGGATTAAACAGGCAATACTACAAAGACATGACTTTATAGATTAGTATAAAGAAAATAAGACACGAAGACTAGACAGACACGACTAGATAGACAAGATTAGACAGACAATAGTAGACAAACAAAACTAGGCGAATAAGATTTTACAAACAAGTGCAAACATTTATATAAGTTCGTTTAAGTTGTTTTGTGTTTTCCCTGGAGACATAGTTGTCCACTTTTTCTTGTAAGGTTTTTATAAATATTATTAACAAGTCGTTTTCTTGAACTAAACCGGCGAGTTTTTTATTGCAGAAAGTGCTTGCCTTAAAGTAATTGCGTAATGCCTGATCTTATAATTGAGTTACTTAAATACCGATCAAGTTTGTTTTATTCTTGCGGGTAAAAAAAAGACCCAGGTGGTTTAGTAAGTACAGGTGTACAGTTTACACTCGCCAGTTTAACTAATTATTATTAATAGCAATTTATTTGATTTATTTTATTAGTTCTTGCTTGTTTTATAATTTATGTTACTTCTGATTCTGTTCATAAGTACTTCGGTTTCGCTAATTACTATTTATTTTATTTCAATATATTTTGCATTAATTTTGCATAAATTAATTACTAAATATTAATCAATAAACAATAATAAGTAAATCGTAAAATCGGCAAAATCGTGTGTAAAAGTATCCAAATCGTGTGTAAAAGTCCAATGTACATGAAATGGAATTTAAGATTTAAACGATTTCTGTTTTTTGTTACTATGGCAACAATTAGGTTCTAATTGAGACAATATAGAAGTCCTTTTATTCTTCTTCGTCTTTTCCCGTTCATGCGGGGTCGACGTTTCTCACAAGTCGTTTCCATTTTCCTCGGTTCCAAATGGTATTTTCTTAAAACTTCTTCTCCCGGAGATCATCTGGCACGCAGTCCATCCATCTTCTTCTATGCCTGCCTCTTTCCCTTTTGCCTTCCAACATAACTCTCATCCCTGCGCTTAATGTGACCATACCAGCGCAAGCGTCTTTCTTGCACCTTTTTTTATATTTCAGTCACTTTTACGCTGCCTCGTATAAAGATGTTTTTGAAGTGGTCGTTTCTTGTAATACCACACATCCATCTTTGCATATTCATTTCAGCTTCTTCCTGTAGCTTGCACTGTGTCTGCACTGTTGGCCAAGTTTCTGTTCCATATAGCATTGCAGGTCTGACTGCACATTTATAGGTTTTACCCTTTACTTGGATATTTAGTCTCCTGTCACAGATAATACCAGATAACCTTTTCCAGTTAAATCAAGCAGCTTGAATTTCCAGATCTAATTATGGAAATAGACCGCCCACGCCCCCTCCCCCCCCCCATCCTTAGATACAGTGGATCCCAAAAACTTGAAACTATCCCTTGCCTGTAGCTGGCTACCATCCATCTGAATAGTTTCATTTCCAGTTCCTCCAAGGCACAGGTATTCGGTCTTATTCCTACTGATTTTAAGGCCTCTGTCCTCTATGGCTCCTCTCCATCATTCCAGTTTATATTCAAGCTCTTCCCTGTCTGTGCTGCATAAAACAATATCATCTGCAAATAGCATACACCAAGGAGCTGGTTCTCTTAAGCTTTCAGAGAAGACATCCATTAGTTTACGATTTAGTGCAGATCTTTGGTGAATACCTACTTGAACTGGTATAGTATCTGACAGTCCTACACAGCTTCTGATTCGTGTCCTTGCTCCATGGTAGATATCCTGAACAATGCGCACATACGCCTCGGGTACTACCTTGCATCTCATGCATCACCATGCCTCCTGACGGAGCACCCGATCATAAGCTTATGGTCTATGAACACCATATGTAGTTCTTTTCTCTTCTCCCTGTGCTTTTCTATGACCTGCCTAAGTGCAAAAATAGCATCTGTTGTTCCCTTTTCCGGCATGAATTCAAACTGTTCATCTCCTATTGTGGTCTCCAGCCGAAGCTTACTAGCAATTACTTTCTCCCAGATCTTCATTGTGTGTGACATGAGTTTTATTCCTCTGTAATTTGCACAATCCTGAATGTCACCTTTCTCCTTATAAATGGGAATTATGGTACTATCCCGCCATTCCTTGGGCATTACTTCCTCTTGAAGTATCTGTTGGAATAGACAACATTCCACAACATATCTATGCCCTCTTCACCCAGACATTTCCAAGCCTCCACTGGAAATTCATCGGGGGTTATAGAAGTAAAGTAAATAAATTTAGAAGTCCTTTTATTGCTATCGTAATTCCCATACACATGCCTAATTTTAGCCAATGAGTTTGTTGAATGAGCAGGGGTCACCGGTGACCGGCACCGGTTTGTTAGAATTACTAGGTATGTGCTATTAGTGAGGCATTCAGGAATTTTTGATTAAATTGCCAGTTATTTGTATTAAAGAGTCAACAGACATTACATACTAGAGAAAAGTGTACACACATTGGAAATAGGTCAAGTTATGTTAGTCTGTTTATTCTGTTTCGTTTATATTTTGTAAAATCTTATCTTAGGCAGTTGCCTAATATTCCAAAATAATTAAAGGCGTCCTCCTCGATAGGGTAGTGTAGACCAGTGGTGCGCAAACCGTGGGTCTCGACCCCCCGGGGGGTCGCGAGGGAAATTTTTGGGGGGTCGCATAATTCAAAGAAATTTATTTAAGAGTAAGATAGTGAAATTAAATTATACTATTTATAAAAATAGAACTATAATATTTCTTTCTGTTTTCGAAAAAAAATTCTGTTTTAATACCTAATCCGTGCCGTAGCAATGCTTTTAGCGCTCTTGGGAAATATTTAAAGTAGACATTTTTAAAATAAATTAACGAAATCTACTTATGTAATTTTGGAATTAATTCCAAATAAAAATTTTAATTAAATTAACTCCAAATTAAATTTGGAGTAAATTCTGAATCACAAATTGAAATTTATTAAAAACCTACAATTATTATTATAAACTATTTTACAACAGCGTTCGTAAACCTGATGTGATGCCAATAATTTTTTTTTTATTACTCATGCGCGAAAAGTACTTCTTGACGCACGTTTTACAATACGAGACATGCCATTTTTCGTTGTATTTCCACATAACCTGGGCAACGCAAGCATTAAAACAAAAACAAATAAATAAATAAAATAAACACAATCAAGACCTCAATATTAAAAAAGTGACGTGAAAGTGTCAGAAACTTTTTTAATTACAAAATATGAATAGAAATTAAAGAAAACGTTTTAAAATTAGTGTAAATTCTATCGTGATACCGGAGACTGAGCAGAGTTCTTATGACGAATCCACACCACCGGAGACAATTGAAAAAACAAATTCTTCATTTTTGATCTCATTTTTTTGGGTGGTCCCAAACTTGTAAGATACATCCCCTCGCATGAGTAATAAAAAATATTATATTTGTAAATTGCCCTCTCGAGCGAATGTGCGACAAATATCTGCTCTCATCGCGTCAAATTGACAACTTACCGCCCTAGTTACAAAATATACTATTTTCTAAGTAATGTAGAAGGCATCACTTGTATAAATGTCTCCGCACACTAATGCGTTAGTGCGTTGCGGTTCGTTGTCATTTGTGCGAGAGCGTAAAAATATGTACTGCACACACCAATACGTTAAATGGATTGCGTATTTAGTTGATTTTCCTAATTTTTTTCAAAAAGAAATCTCTACAAATTTAAAACAAACGGAACACAGCCTGAATATATAACTATATTCAACCTTTCCAGAGCTCTGTAACAATTACTTAGGGACTACTTTAGGACTACCAAAACAAATCTCATGTAAAATTTGTAAGTTATTTTACAACTTTCTTTCCACCTTCGTGGCATTCAACAAAAACTATAAAAATAACATTGTTTTTAAGATTATGTCTTTCAAGGACTCGTTTCGAGATTTATCTCTCACCAGCACAGCTTTGCTTCCATGAATAATTGCTGCTAAGTTCGTGTCTCTCTTACAAAATGTCTAAATTAAAAACATCTAACCCTAAACACCCACATGGGTTTTCAAGTAAGTTGTTATAAATTTATGTTCATGGAAGAAAAGCTGTGCTGGTGAGAGATAAATCTCGAAACGCGTCTACAGATGGCTATCTACTTAAGGTATCGGAAAGACATGATCTTAAAAAACAATGTTGTTTTTCTGGTTTTTGTTGAGTACCACGAAGGTGGACTGAAAGCTATAAAATAACTGACAAATTTCACATGAGATTTGTTGTTGGTAGTCCTAATAAGATTCATTGGTAATATATAGCGCCGGAAAGGTTGAATATATTTATATATTCAGGCTGTGTTCCGACTTTATTCAGTTCAAACTTACTTACATACCGAATTCATACTAATAATAAACTTTACTAATACCTGCGCGTATATGCGAATTCATTATCTGAAGTTTAATGGTGTCAAAACTTTTATAGCATTTTGTGATGCTCTTTTATAAATACCCTATAAACGCAAATCCCAAATCACGTTAACGTAGGTAAAGTGAAAAAAATTCACTTTACCTACGTTTACGATTAAAAAACGTCTACTGTCGATCGAGAGGTCGCGACAAAATTTTACGCAAAGTGGTGGGTCGCCAATGAAAAAAGTTTGCGCACCACTGGTGTAGACAACATACCTGCCTTTCAAGACCCGGGTTCGTATCCCGGTCGGGGAGTTTATCTTAGTCTGACTTTTATCTTAGTCTTAGTCTTGTCTGACTGATCTTGTTTGTCTAGTCTTGTATGTCTAGTCTTGTCTGTCTAGTCTTGTGTGTCTAGTCTTGTCTGTCTAGTCTAGTCTGTTCAATTTTGTCTGTCCAGTCTTGTCTGTCCAGTCTTGACTGTCCAGTCTTGTCTGTCCAGTCTTGTCTGTCCAGTCTTGTCTGTCCTGTCTTGTCTGTCTAGTCTTGTCTCTCTAGTCTTGTCTGTCTAGACTTGTCTGTCTACTCCAATCTGACTAGTCTGTCTGTCTATTCTTGTCTTTCTATTCTTGTCTGTCTATTCTTGTCTGTCTAGTCATATCTGTCTAGTCTTGTTTGTCTGTCCTCCTCGGTAGTGTAATTAGCAACATGCCCTCCTTACAATGCGGGAGACCCGGGTTCGAATGCTGGTCGGAGAGGCGACAACTAGGACGGTTTTCACTAGCAGTCCGGGCTGCCCACCCTGAATGAATGCAGAATATGCGATACCGGGATGGCGCTAACACCCTAAATACGAAAAGCCAAAGTGGAATAGGGGTTTTAGTGAGAGCTTCCCCTAAAAAACTACTTCAATTTAACTATAAAATAATTAAAGGTGTTTATCCCAAGAGCTGAATATAATCACTAGTTATAAAGCAAAGCGTTTTTCATGCACAGATATAGCTGCAGTTGCAAGAAAACAACAGATTAGTTTTTTATTCCGGCTGCCTTCCACTATAAGAAGAAAGTAAAGTACAATGGCAGTAAATCTTTCCCCATTTTTTCGCTCGCGCTCTGTGATATACGTATGTTCAATATAAAGGTAGGTGTATATTAAACAATAGCCGAGAACGACCAAAACGTGAGATGTTGCCGTACATCACAGCGCCTGATGACTGATAGCGCGAGGTTATCCCGCACACGCCCCCGCCTCATTAGGCCCAATGTGCGTCACACACAGAGCACGCACACACTGCATCTACGTGTCTGGCTGTGTGCATGCAGAGCAAGTTAGCATTTGCTTTCAGACAATTCTCATTACGGAGCGTATGATGTACGTCCAGCACAGAAACCATTACTCGTGGCCTCGTTATTGATGGCGTTGCTGTGCAAATAAACAGCCATTTTCGAATAATCCTCCTATCCGTTTCAAATCTCATGTGAAAATCTTAACACATAATCATCACGTCGTGTTTACGCTTTCATTCTTAACTACACTTTTTTACAAACATTCATCCCTTTAAGTTCTTCCAGTAAACGTGAAACAAAATTGTTGTCATTCATCCAAACAGTGAAGACTAGAACAACTAAATATATAAGATAGGACAGATAATTAAACGGACAAAAGTTGAGACTAAATAGATAGGACTAGACTAGCCAGAATACTAGTTACGAAGTTATATAGTCTTTTAATAAACCACATTATAATAGTAAAACGGACAAAAGTTGGGACTAAATAGATAGGACTAGACTAGACAGAATACCAGTTATTACGAAGTTATATAGTCTATTAATAAACTACATAATAATATTTGCTTCTGTTGTTCTTTTTTAGGATCTGCGTGAGATGTGAAAGGGGTTCGGTGAGAATGGAAGGAGACGAAGGTAAGCAAGTAGTTACCTACACATGTGTAGCGGCATGTAAACGTAATTAAGGGGGTGTGGGTGCACATGTAGTGGTGATATCGCCCCAAACTCGGGGCCCGGAGTTTAATATACCGGGAGGTAATTACACGGGCATCCCGACAGGTGCAGCGGGGGCGGCGTAGACGGAAGCAATTTTGAAGATGTTTACTAACGTTCGCAGTCGGTTCTGGCTGTTCCCTTTTTCGCCGAATTCTACAAGTCTGCTGAACGTTACTGTTTGTGTACACGTCTGCGCCGCGTTATTCTTCACTTTTTGTTTTGTTTCTGGTTAAACGCTGTCACGGCTCACTCCACCTTCGACCTGTTTTATTGTAATTACCTCCTTGTTTCTATATAATTTATATTTATCTTTTAGAAACTGTTCTTGTTGTAATTTGTTTAATTGTCCCTGCAATTCTACAATTTATTAACTATTATCCTTATCTAAACGTACGTTTTTAAGATTTGGTTTTGTTCAAAAACAAAGTAGCTAAAACTAAGTAGCCAGGAATTGTCTTTGGTGTCTATTCTTTATATATCGAATCTAGTTATTCTTTTGGTTTTACTTTTGACACCGGGCCATATGTCTAATGTCTGGACATGGATCTAATATCAAATAATTGGTACTTATACCACTCACACCAGGCCTGCAGCCATTATTGGTGTCAGCACCTGGTCAAAGCCACGCATTTGTCCCATGACCGACCGTAATAATTAATCATAAATCAGCTTTTCGACATTTGCAATTGCCTCTGTTAGGCTTACATCTAGAAAACGATATCATCGGACATAAATAAATTCATATATGCGAACTGGTACATTGTTTTGGGGATGCATGAGTTCATCTCAATTTTTTCATATTATTTGGGGTTCCGTACCGAAAACGGAACCCTTATAGGATCCCTTTTTTTGTCCGTCTGTCTGTCTGTCCGTCTGTCCGTCCGTCTGTCTGTTTGTCAAGACCATTTTTCTCAGGAACGCGTAGAGGCAACAAGTTGAAATTTGTATCAAATACTCGGGTCTGCGGTCTCTTTCAGCTGTGAAAAAATCAAGCTTGTAAGTCAACGCGATCAAAAGATATGACCGTTTATGTCGCATATTTTGCGATTTCACAATGGAATCAAAACCTATAGGGTACTTCCCCTTGACCTAGAATCATCAAATTTGGCAAGAAGCGGTGTCTTACAGCACATGTAAAGGGAAAAATCTGAAAACCGTAAATAGGTGGTTTAATCACAAGAAAAATGCGAATAATGTGTTGCGTGGTATTGTCAGGCACCAGAAGCATATGGGCTGCATACAGTTAGGTCCTCATAAAGATACCTTACTTACAAGTTCGTACGGAACCCTCGGTGCGCGAGTCACAACTCGCACTTGGCCGTTTTTTTTATTTGTTTGGTATGGTTCAGCCCAACTTCAGAATATTCTCACCATCTTGAAATTTGAGAATATGTTTTGCTTTTCACAAAAATTACAATTTAAAAAAAATAAATTTAAATTAGGGCAAATTTCCCTAAATCGTACCTGCTAAGTAGAAAATGTAATAAATGACTAAAAAATTAATTAAAACAATTGTTTTTGCAACACTATAAACTTTATTAACACAGATAATATTTGAACTTTTTTTGTGGGGGTCGTTTGGCAGTAAAGCCTTTCTGCACTGCGACCAACTTAATCTATTGTGCTTGACCCTGCTACAATTACTCTCCCTGGAATTCAACTTCGTGAACGAAGTCTAGTATATTCCTGAGAGGCTTGCTACTCAGCTCCCAGGTGGTCATTCTTGCGACCCCGAAGTGGGCAAGCCTTGTGTGTGCTAGCGCTACATATGTGCACATTATGTGTTCAGCGGTTTCTTCATCTGATTCACATAATCTACAGGCAACTTCCTCTGCCTTTCCCATTTTGTGTAGGTGATATCTCACCGGACAATATCCTGTGAGTATGCCAAGCAAAGTTCTGATATCTCTTATAGAGAAGCTTAGCATCTGCTGCGTTTTTGCGGCAGAATAGTTTATGTGCATTTTAGCTTGCCTCTGTCCTGGCGTGTTCTTCCAGTGTGTTTGCTTTTGCTCTTCTTCCCATTTCTTAGCCCTCTGCCTTAAGTGGGCCTTTGTAAGCCCACAAGTTGGCTCCGGGCCCAATAAGGGAGCGTCGGCCCCGCTTTTGGCCCAGCGTCGGCCATTTAATTCCTATATATGCCCTGGTGACCCGGTGACCACACCAGCGTGAGTCTGTTACCTTTCACCAGTTGCTTCAGGGTTTGTTTACAGTACCAGGTTAACTTGGAATTAAAGTTGCGGTCTTTTAAAACCCTTAGAGCTACCTGGCTGTCCGTTAGGATGTAGATTTGCACTCCTTTAAGACGTTTCTTTAGGCAGATTTGTGCGCACCTTTCAATGCCTACAATTTCAGCCTGTAGTACCGTGGGAGCTTAGCCCAATGCCGTGGACTCCCTGTGACTCTGGCTGTATATTCCAATTCCTGTACCCGTAACAATTTTTGATGCGTCGGTGTACCACATGGACGCTTTGTCTTTCGGATGTTCGATTCTTTGAACACTGCTTTGGCGGTCATTAATGACCACTTCAACGGCTGTGTCAAAGTCGTATTCTGTAGACATTGTGTCTTGTTCCCTTATTTTCATGTGTCTCTGAATAGGCGATGTACACCTTAGTCTCTGAGCACTGAGAAGACCTTCTTTTTCTACCTGTTTGTGCAGTGGGATTAGGTCCAACAAAACTTCCATTGCTGTGGTTGTAGTAGATTGCATCGCTCCTGTTATACCCAAGCACGCGAGCCGTTGAAGCTTTTGTAGCATGCTTTGAGTATTTTTTTCCTTTGTTTTGTACCACCATACAAATTGTCTTACCACTGCTGTGTAAGCCCATAGGACCATTTTGGGTTTTAATCCCCATGTTTTCTCAAAAAGCTTATGGCAGATTCAAAAGGCTGCTGTGGCTTTTGGGAGCGTTTTGTTCAGATGCGAGTTCCAAGTGAGTTTTTTATCCAAGGTTGCCCCTAGATATTTCACCTCATCGGAAAACTCTAACGTCTGACCATCAATTCTCGGAGCTTTCAAGTTCAGCTTCCTCTCTCTGGTAAAGGGGACTATTACAGTTTTGCTCGGGTTGACACCAAGGCCCTCCTTCTTCCTCCAACAGTTGATGATGTTACGTGTACTCTGTGCAAGGGTTATGATTGTACTACCAAACTTACCCCTTATTATGATGGCAACATCGCCTGCATAACCAACCACCGTAAATCCGTTCTTTGTTAGCACATCTAGGGGTTCATCAACGAACAGGCACCACAGCAGAGGCGATAACACCCCCCCCCTCCTTGTGGGCAGCCTCTCTCTGTGGTTACCGTTCTCGTTGATCCCCCCAGTGCGGCGGTGATTTTACGATTGGTCAGCATGTCTTGAATCCACTCAATGATAGGGTCTTTGATCCCTTTGTTGGTGGGTGCATTCTTTATTGATAAACGGGTTGTGTTTTGAAACGCTCCCTCTATATCTATAAAGATACCTACTGCAATTTCTTTGCAGTCCAGTGCTGCTTCCAATGTGGTCGTTATCTCGTGTATAGCGTCCACTGTAGATTTGCCTGGTTGATAAGCGTATTGGTGCTTATAGGACTTCTTTTGAGAGGTCCGCACCGTATGTGATTCTCCACATTTTTTTCCATTTTTTGTCAGGAGGAATGAAGTGAGGCTAATTGGTCGGTAGGACTTTGCCAGGTCTTGAGACCTGCGTCCTGCTTTAGGGATGAATATCACCTTGGCCTCTTTCCATTCCAGCGGTATTTACACCAGTCAAAAGCTAGCCTTACATATCTCAGCAACGCAGGGGGCTATTGTTTCGATCCCCTTCTGCATCATTGCCAGGAAAATGCCATCAGGTCCGGCAGTCTTAAGGGCTTAAAACTGTTTTTGAACAGTAAACATGGTTGTTGCCATGTTTTCGCAGATTTTGGTTGGGCGATTCATCCGCGTTATCCCTTCACCAGTTATAGTTGATTTAGAGCCGGGAAAGTGCGTCTGCAGTGAAACGCTTAGACTTTCCTCTAAATCTTTGGTATACTTACCACTCGGTGTCTTAATAAGCCCGATTTCATTTGAGTGGTCCTTTGCCAAAACCTTTTGCAGCCTTGCCGTTGGGGCGGATTGATCAATGCCCTCACAGAAGTCACGCCAGTCCAGTCCTTTTCGATCTTCTCAATTATTTATTGTAATCAGTAAGTGCTACTCTATTTGAGCATAAGAAAATATTTAAAAAAAAACATATTTTAACATAAGAAAAAGGAACATTAAAAAATGTACGATTTAAGATGATAGCTCCTAAATCGTACTGGACTATTCCGAAATCGTACCCTAGTCACTTTCGTCAACACAATCCTCACAGAAGTAAGAATACGTATTTTCATTCATACTCATCATAATACTCTTGCGCATTTTTCGTGCACACATATTAAGCATTTTGTGCATTGCACCACAGACATTTCCTTATTTTCATTGTACAGTTTGCAGTACCAATTTTCTTTGTGTTTCTTCTCTTCGTACCAACTTCTGGCATATCAATTTTTCTTTTTAATTTATGGCGTCTTTAATTAATATGGATATATATATAATATAATAACATAATTTATATGGAGACTCAGTAAGTACATCGCGCAATTGAAGTGGGTTCTTAAGAATACCTCTGGATGGTTTTTCATAAATTTGTAATACCATTTCCAGCCTGCCAATCCTTTTTCTTTGTTAAAGTAATGCTGAAGTTTATATTTTTCATTTAATTGGAAGGCTTAACCGAAATTCTTAAACGTCTTAAATCGGTTATTGTTAAACCGAAAAAGTTTGCTTCCATAGTCAGAACATGATCAACTAGGTCCGCTGCTATTTCTGTCGTAAAATCATTTGGCCGTCCAATCCTTGAATGTGAATGTAATCCTTTCAAGTGACGTATAAATGTAGGTTTTGGAATACCATACACACGGTATACTTCATTAAATTGTATGTGCCGTTTGTATAATTTTGGATTGCTGCATGAAAACTATTTTTGGACCATTTATTATATGCACGCTTTTCCATTAGATCCTAAAAATATTTATTATTTGAAAATATGTTTTATTATTTTACCAAATTTTTATTTTATATTTTATTTTACCATTTTATTTTACCAATTTACCAATTTTTAAACAAAAATCTAGGCAACCTAAAATTACTAATTCCTAATTTGTACCGGTACGAATTAGGAAAGCGAAGTCAGTACGAAATAGGCGTAAGCTCAATTGCGAATTGTACATGGCTATTGGAAGTATTGGAAGTATTGGCTAAATGAAGGTTATGAAATTCGATATCGCCTTGGATCCATAATAAATTACATTGAAGAAGCATATAATTTTACAGCATACCATGCATTTTCATTTATGTTTGATAGAACTCGCATAAAAACCGTACGAAATACGCAAGCATGTTACTTAAAAGGATTAAAAACCTACCTTCGATAATAAAAACACTTTAGGGGTCGTCCATTAACCATTTCGCTATGGGGTGCTTTTCTAAAAGTCGTGCCCTGCGTACAGGGTGGTGAGGGTAGTGCGGATTCGTCCGGTTCTGCTAGTTAGGTACTTACTCTTTTCGTATAAATACGGTTCCCGTAGTCTGTTCCATATTAAGTACAATTGTGTTTTCTTATTATTGATCTTTATTATTGATATCTTATTGATACTTTATCTATTATTGTCTTTCCCATATTAAGTACAAAAAAACCCTTGCGGATTAATCCGGTTCCCGTACATAGGGCACGAAAATATTTTGCGGCTTTATCCGGTTTACGTAGCGAAAGGGTTAATCACGTGATGTTTTTTTTACCAACTTTTAAGCCCCTCTCCACCTTGGTGATACGTGTTGAGGATTTAGGGTAGGTTAGGTTTTAGGCTTTGAAGTTTGAAATTTCTTGACGAATTATTGAATATTTCTGGACAATTTGTACATCGACTTGTTCGTCTTATCGTGTAGTTTCTGCGTGCCGAAAATGATTTTGATGACTTTCTACCGTTCTCAAAAAAATAGGAGAAAACCGAAAAAGCACATTTTTCGAACGAAGATTTTTGTTGAAATTTTTTTTGGAAATTGTTTTCGTGATTTTTTTTTTGTTACCAGAAAGAAATCGAAGTGCTGAAAACATTTTCCAGTTTATTTCGCTGTAAAGTTAGAAATAAACAAATTTTATATTTTTTTTCGCTGTACACAATCACACATTTCCTACTGATTTGACGCTGTCATAACTTTTGAACCGCTCACCACAGAGACTTCTAGTCTTCACCAATCGATTCAGCGTCCCATAATTAGTCGGAGACCGTATATAACATTCCCTGGGAAGCTTTCAGTTAAGAAATACAATTGACTCGGGAAATCTAGACCGCGGAAACGACGAAATGTGAGTAAATCGATTTTTTCAAAATTGTTATTTTCTGAGTCACAGCAAAATTTAAAAACGTTTCTGAAAGCATTTTTGCTGCTGATTACAGATATGCAAATTATATTTCGCTAGCTCTTTCGGTTCACTTTCGCCTGCAAAAATTGAAGAAATTTTTATGAAATTTCGGCGCTCTAGTGGAGGTCTCGGAAAGTTGTGAATTTTCCGCAGACAGTCTTAGTGTAGCCATATCAAAATGACCTTCTGAAAACGATGCCGCAATCTGTTTTTAATTATCTGCAACTTTTTCCGAGATATCTACTAAGCAAATCGAGAATAGGGTAAATTTCAGTTTGAAATTTATCGACGAATTATTGAATATTTCTGGACAGTTTACAAATCGATTTGTACGTCTTGTCGTGTCGTCTTTCTGTGTGCCCAAAATGATTTCGCTGCTCGTTACCGTTTTCGATAAAATCGAAAAAAATCGAAAAAGCATGTATTTTTCGAACGAAATGATGGAAAATTTTGTCGAAAATTTTTTTGCAATTTTTTTTCGTGAATTTTTTTGGTTACACGAAGGAACTCCAAGTGCTAAACAACGGTTTTCCAGTTTATTTCGCTTTAAAGTTACAAATAAACAAATTTTATATTTTTGGCTGTACACAATCACACATTTCCTACTGACTTGACGCTGTCATAACTTTTGAACCGCTCACCACAGACACTTCTAGTCTTCACCCTAGGCAGCTTTCAGTTAAGAAATACCATCGACCCCTGAAGTCTAGACCGCGGAAACGACGAAATGCGAGAAAATCGATTTTTTTAAAATCGTTATTTTTGGAGTCACAGCAAAATTAAAAAATGTTTCTGAAAGCATTTTAGCTGCTGATTACAGACATTCAAATTATATTTCTCTAGCTCTTTCGGTTCACTTTCGCCTGCAAAAATTGAAGAAATTTTTATCAAATTTCGGCGCTCTAGTGGAGATATCGGAAAGTCTTGATTTTTTTCGCGGACAATCTTATTGTATCCATAGGAAAATTACATTCTGAAAACGATGCCGCAATCTGTTTTTAATTTTCTGCAACCTTTTCGAGATATGTACTTAGCAAATCGAGAATCGGGTAAATTTCAGTTTGAAATTTATTGAAGAATTATTGAATATTTCCGGACAATTTACACATCGACTTGTTCGTCTTGCCCTGTAGTTTCGGTGTGCCCAAAATGATTACGCAGCTCTTTACCGTTTTCTGAAAAATCGGAAAAAAACGAGAAAGTATGTATTTTTCGAACGAAATGATGGAAAATTTTTGTCGAAAATTTTATTGCAAATTTTTTGCGTTATTTTATTTTTTGGTTACACGAAGGAAACCGAAGTGCTGAAAACGGTTTTCCAGTTTATTTCGCTCTAAAGTTACAAATAAACAAATTTTATAGTTTTTTTCGCTGTGCCCAATCACACATTTCCTACTGATTTGACGCTGTCATTTGAACCGCTCAACATATAGACTTCTAGTCTTTACCAATCGATTCAGCGTCCCAAAATTAGTCGGAGAACGTATATAATATTCCCTGGGAAGCCTCACGTGATTAATGGACGATACCTTAACTGCTGCAACTTGATCTAACCTATATGTAAACTTCTGAATTAGTAGTAGGGAAGCTACACACAAGTAAAAAGCCCTACAGGTATTATGGATCACGAAGAAATGGGGTGGTACGAATTGTGAGCAAGTACGATTTAGGCAAGTTTGCCCCACTACTTTTTACACATAGCGAATATACTCGTCATGACAAAAAATCCTGCAACTTCACCATGTCGAATATACTCAACAATTACAGTTAATATTTGCCTTTATGTCACCCAAAAGCTAAACAATATTTGGTGAACATAGCTGACCTGAATTAATTTGACTGATTTAAAAATTCACGCGAGAGAAACCGCTAGCTGTAGCTATTTAATAATAATTATATGGTGATTATCCAGCCATCAGGATTGGCGCTACCTTCACCCCGATTTGCAGTAATTACCTACTTGTTACTAAATCGGCCACAACACATAGCAAAACGAAACGCTGCAACACGTTGCGCTGTTAACGTACAATGTTGTGACTAATTTCGTGTAAATATCTAAATTATTATCCATAAAGTTTTCCGTTTTCCAAGTGATTGTGGATAAAAGAAGGAGTTTTTGTGCAATATACACAGAAACTATTATTATATGGCACGATTTCTGCGCTGGGATAATACGTTATAATTTTGATTTATAACTGTGTGTAATGCATACTCGTTCACGGAAGGAAAAAAAGCATCGGAATCCATATGGATGTAGGAGGTATATAAACGCATTTCATCTGCATACATTTGTCCTTACAGAGATATAAATCCTGGTACACGTTTCACTTGCCACGATTTTACATAGTATGTGTATACGCGTGCATTTTCAGAATAACATATATTTCACGCTTTCATTACGCAGTCTATCCAAGATCTTTTTCCTTTTCTCTGCTTTATTTTTTCGCTTTTCATTAAAATACACACACTCGGGTTTTGCAGGTTGTTTTTTATTCTTTGCAAAAAGAAGGTTTTTGAATACAAGAGCGATAACAAAATACTCGGATACAGACTAATATATATTCTGCGGAGACGACGTATAAACACTATGTCATCTAGTTTTCAGATAGTGCTGCGTACGGCGCAATTAATTTTAATTTGACTGTGGAAAATGTTGGCGGGGAACTAACTAATTTGCATGTTGATTCTTTAAAATTTATTATTAAGAAAATATTGGTCTATAATTCAACTTTTTTATCATAATATTTTATAAACACTTTTATTGGTGGAACTTAAGTTATGGAGATTACAAAATAATATTAATAAAGTTTATTTATTCACTTAGCCATATAAACACAAATAATCAAATATTAACATCATTTACAGATTATCATCAACAGATTAAAATCAAAAAGGAAAAATTGCAATGTAGGAATTATTTGAAAAAAAAACATATGTAATTAGCTAATTATCAAGTTCAGGGCCGTCTCTAGCAAGTGCGGGGCCCAGGGCAAAAAATAATTTTGGGGCCCCTTAAACAATATTTTTATAATATAAAATATTTATATTTATAATATTGGATTTTTAATTTTATTATAATGACAAAACAAGAATAATAAATACTGTTGATTTGTTTTGTATAAGAAAAATGAAACAAAGTAAAACACATATCTTTACTTAGTAGTAAAGCAAAAAATAATGAAAAACAATGTAAAATGTTAAGAAATACAAGATTTCAAAATTTTACATAACATAACATAAATATGATCAATACAATCATTCAAAATTAAATCAAATATAAATTTTTAAATATCTGATAATATATTTATTAGCTATATCTAAAATTATTGTCCTAAACTAACTAAACTACTTTTTCGTGTCTCTATTTCTGAAAATGCATTAATGACTTCATCAAAATTTAAACATTCACACAACTCATGCTCAATAGACAGTAATGTTAAATTGATTAGTCTTTCCTGGCTCAGACTAGTTCTCAAATAATGTTTAACAAATTTTAACTTTGAAGAACTCCTTTGCCATGCCGCCGATGTTACGAAAATTGTCAAAATTATTCGTAAAACTATAAAGAAATTAGGAAAGGATTTTCTAATTCTCATTTTATGGTGTCTTTGCAGAAAATTTCGCAAAATATCTTAAGTTCTTCAAATAATTCGCTACCACTTATATCACGGTTTTCGCCGTCGCGTAGGTTTTTCATCGTCGCTTATTGTTTTTATTTCGGAGATCCAAAATTTATTTCATGACATTTTAATTGTGTAAAATCTTTCGTTTAATCTTTCCTCTACCGATACAACTGCTTGATCGACCACACAGAGGAAATAGTCCCGATAAATTTTTAATTCTCAGGGTCTCTGGTTCTCGAATCTTTTCCTTCATATTCATGTAGTCTTTTTCTCTGACGTCTTCGGGTTTCTTTAAACTTTATCTCAATGTCATGTCACCTAATGTTAAATTTAAAGAATGTGCCGTTCAAGGTACAAAAAATGCGCTACGATTTTGTTGCAAAATTCTGAAAAGACTGTACACCCTTGTTTTTGCGAATCATATTGGCGGCCTTGTAATACGATTGTCCTCGACAATTATTTAAATTAATATTAATAGAATTGAAAGTAGGAGTTTATCTCTACGATATCTTCAATGATAACCAACATAATTTGGTTCAAACCATGACATCTCATTTTAAATTAATATTAATAATTAGTACTTGTGTTTGAAGTTCGTCGAATAAATTGATGCCAGTACTTGCCAGAACTGCTGTAGAACTGCTGTAGAACCTATAAAAAGTTCACTGATTTTCACTTCGATACCACAATTCTAACTATAAATGTTAATTGGTCAATATGACTCCTATCGGTAGTACAGTCCATTTGAACGGAAAAATATTTGCTCTCTTTTCAATTATTTCTTCTCTAACTTTTTTACTGAGCAATTCAATAATTTGATTTTGAATTCTTAGTCCTAAATAGTGGTACTTGGTTTCATTATTTTTAATTCTTCTTAAATGCTCTGCCATGTGAATGTCGAATTTTGAAATCATTTCATTCTCAATTAGTCCTAGGAATTTTCGTTTTTTGTTTGTGAATATCGTACAATTTTAGCCACGTAAAGCGTCGTTGTGCTTGGTTAAATATTGATTTGATAATATAATTCCATTTAAAACACCACGCCAATGCTCTATTTCGCCATTTATTTGTCGGTTTCGAACAACGTCAATTGTTTGATCTTCATTGTGTCTTTTTTCAATTCGATATATTTGCTTTGGGCTTTGTTGTGCATCATAGATGTTTCGTGTTCTTTCAGTGAGTCTGAAACCAAGCTCAAACCTGATGTTGCACCAATGTTGTAAAACAAGAAACAGTAATAGCAATATATTCTATTTTTTTATTTTGAGTACAGTAGCCATTTTCGACAAATTTTTTCGCCATTGGGTAAACATCTTAAATAATGGGATTCGTTAAACACCTTGTACCATAGTCGTTAACTGAAAAGTTTAAATCACGAACTTGCGTTGGATTATTGTTTACGAGAAACATTCTCATAGTATCAGTAATATTTAGTGGCCAGTTTCCTGGATCATTTTCAAGACAGAAAACTCTTCTAGTAGTTTCACTTTCATCATTAATTTCATCACGTTTTTCTTCACACATTTCACTCTCTGCGCTTCTAGATGTAGTAGCCACACATTCCAGATTTGACGACGTTTGTTTTTCCTTTTCAGTTTCACATTTCTCATTATCAAATTTATCATGAAGCTCACGGTTTTTTTCATACATTTCACTTTCTGGGGTTCAAGATGTAGTAGCCGCACATAGTACATTTCTGGACTCATTTTCATTTTCAGTGACAGCACCGGTCTTTAGAAATTTGAACATCTGCCTTGCCGTTGAAGATTTTGTATTTCTGTCTGTTTCTATGGTTTTTTTCTTTTCTGCGACCCAATCTCATATTTTCTACCACGATCGCGGTCTCTACTCGTTTCTCAATTCATTTTACTACCCTAAAAATAATTTTGATTTCAAGCAAAAAATCTGCCTATTAAATGACAAACTGCATAAACTTATTATAGCTCCTCTACACTATGGCCCATCTTGAGCCACTGTGAGCCATCACCATTGTGTAGAGGACGTACAATAGAGATGTACCAATAGACAGGTAGATGGCCTGTAGTGGCCTAAGTAGTGGATGATGGAGATGGTGATGGCCATGGCTGGCGTTGAGAGCGGTCCAACTACTCACATCAAAGGAGGCCAGCATGCGCAAGTAAGGTGCGCAGTGGCCAAAGTGGTATGTCCCCACCATAGGCCATCATTATTTCCTTTATCGCACGCTTATCAGTATCTGCTGCTTGTTGTCATGATAACACTGATTTTAGTAATAATTATTATTTAATTATAACGAAATATTTAGTTTATTGTGATATTAGTTTATTGAAATATTAGATTTTTTAATTTTAATTAATTTTTATCAACAATGTATATATCCTATATATCCTATATATCCCACTATGGCCCATTCATGAACATATAGAATGGTCCATCTAGATGGACCACTGTGTGGATGCATCCATTCAGGCCATCATAATGGGCCATGATAATGGTGACCACTATGATGGCCCACAATGCGCCATAGTGTAGAGGAGCCATTCAACGTTTTTAGGTGAAAATTACAAAGTTGGAAAATAAATTTTCTCTGATAAAACTAGACTCAGAAAATCTTGCAAAATTTAATTTTTCAACCTTCTAATTTTCATTTAAAAACGTTTAATAAGTTTATGCAGAAATTTCTGTAGCAATCAATAATGGCTACAGAAATTTTTTACAGTATAAACTATTTACAGTACTGCAAAAAATACATACATGTGAGAAATTGACAGTTTATTTGTTTAGGAGCATGAGTTAACTTAATCGATATTTTCATAGACACTGAACAGTGGACACTACCAATCACCACTAACACTAACATTGCGTGTGCAGCCAGTGTTTTTTAAATACTGCGCAACTCCAGTAAAACCTTTATTTTACCAAGTGTCCTTTGACTCGAGCCAAAAAAAAAAAAAAAACACAAAAACGGAGCGCAGCCTAAATGTTTGGCGGACGCTCACGTTCGTGCCTGCCGGTTCGCATAAGTCTGCGGGACCCCCAAAGCGCGGGGCCCAGGGCCTGGGAACCGCGCGCCGCGGTCTAAGCACGGCTCTGATCAAGTTTACACCTTAGAATTCCATAGCGAAACATACGAAATAACTATTTCAGGCGTAAATATAATTCAATATAATATTTAGAATTATAATAAAGGGAGAGCGTTCTTACTTTTGGAATTTGAATCGGCTATATTAGAAACAATACTACATTACAAATAATCATATAAACTTAATAAAGTCGGAACACAATCTGAAAATATAAATATATTGAACCTTTCCGGAGCTCTATAACATTATCGAGTCTTTGTTGGTGCTAAAAAGACTCAATAATATTATAGAGCTCCGGAAAAGGGAAATATATTTATATATTCAGGCTGTGTTCCTGGTTTATTAAGTTTTATTGAATATTTTTTCAAAATTATGAGATTATTAGAAAGATTTGACATTTTCATTTAGGAATGAAACACATTATTCAAATGACTGCATGATTTCATAAACGATGTACACTAAAATACATATATGATAAAGTCAAAAAAAGGAAAAGAAATTCAAAAAGATACATTACAAATTCTTGAAGAGATTAAAGAGTTTCCTTTAATAAAACAGATTTCAATTTCTTGAAGTTTCTCCATATGACTTCATCTCTAATACTATTTGGTAGCTGGTTGTAGATGGAAACTCCAAGAATAGTAAGCAACATTGTAAGTTACTCTTAGGAGTATATAGTTTCTACGTCCTTTTGTACGTCCTCTCGTAGAGAGATGATGGATATCTATGTATTTGTTAAACCATAACTTCATTTTGTGGTTGAAACAAGCTACCTCCAAGATGCATAGGCTAGTGACTGTTAATATTTTTAGCCTTTGGAAATGCGGTCTACAAGTGGCTGTAGAAGGGATACCAACCATATAGCGTATGGCATTTTTTTGTGCCTTGAGCAGAAATTCTATTTTACTAGAGATTCCCCACACTAGAATTCCGTTAGACTTTAAAATTGACTCAAGCATAGTAAACATTAAGCAGTTGATGTGGGTTGACAATTTTTCGTAACGCTCGAATTAAGAAGGTCTTAGTATTATTTTTCTTCGATAACGAAGTAAAATATCATATAAATCTAAGTAAAAATAGAGTCCCAGGAATTTTGTTGCTTTCGTTCTCTGAAGGTTAAAGCCATCGATCTCTAAATTCAAGTTGTCCGCATACTGACTTCGCTGTTTTTGGAAAATGAGGTACTCAGTTTTATCCTTGTTTAAGAATAGGTTGTTCGCGGAGAACAAAACCAGAATTTTGGACAAAACATTGTTAGCTTCAATTTCGTTTTCAGTCGTTGAAGTTCTAGATATAAGAGATAGAATGTTGAGTCATCAGCATATAAAATGCATCGAGAGTTCTGCATAAATGAGACTAAGGCCGCTGTATATAACGACAGTTCTGCATAAATGAGACTAGGTCCTCTGTATATAATAGGAACAGGGTAGGAGCCAGAATACTTCCTTGAGGAACACTTATGTTAATATTCAGCGGCTCCGATATACCAGTTTCAACATTTGAGGTGACATTTACGTGTTGTTTCCTGTTTAATAGGTAAGATTGTATTAAGTTGCCCATCTTTCCACGTATAGCAAGTTGAAATAGTTTATCTAAAAGTTGTGGGTGACATACAATCGAAAGCCTTTGATAGATCGGCGAAAATGCGGATGGAATGATTTCCTTTATCTATTTAATTTAGAAGTTGAATATACAACTCTGAAATACCTGTGACTGTAGCTTTGCCCTCACGAAATCAATGTTGTTCTATGGGAATTAGATTATATTTATCGATAAATGAATTTAGGCGGCGCAGAATACTATATTCTAAAATCTTTGATAGAGGGTGGAGAGAAGAGCAATCGGCCTGTAGTTGTTAAGTTTGGTCTTATCGCCTTTTATAAATACCGGAATTACGATAGGTATCTTTAGAACCTCTGGAAAGAGGAGAGCTTGACAGTATCCCATTCGATCAATGCAATTTTTCTGTACATTTTCGATTGTTTTGGCTCCAATCGTAGGAATGGCAACTTTGATTTCGTGTTTCAATGCATCAATCGTCTCTCGATGGTTAGCATAAACAGGGCCGGCGTGATAGGTGGGCGAACTGTGCGACGGCACAGGGCCCCGCACATTCAGAGAGTTTACTTGATATTTTGTCTGTAGGTCGGCATCTGTTGGCGTGCGTAGTCTGCTGCGACGGACACATTTAGCCGCTTAATTGAGTTAAAACTGTTATTACAAGTCTATCAAAATTATTTTTTAGTCCACCCGCAATATAACCCCTGAATGTGTAGCCGTGAAAGAGACTGCGGAAGAAAATATGTTTGTAGGTGTGAAAAACATAAAAGAAAACGTGATAAAGAATTATCAATTATTTAACCTAATTATTTCACTTATTTCCGTGAGAAATCCTGTTGAAGTTGATAACGAGAATTCCACAACACAGAACATAGAAGTATCTGTTGAAGTAATTAGAGAACACGAAGAACCTAATACATCATCTCATGAATGCCAAGCATTCACATCTAGAAAACATGAAAGTGAATCACAAAAGAAGAAAGAAAATGATGAATTACTTAACACTGATGACCCAGCCACGTGGCCAACAATGTTAAACCATGCTACGAAAACAATAATTGTTCAATGTGGTCCACCTTCTTCTTTAACTAGAAATGATTTCCCAAAGGATGCTAATAAGAGATGTTTTTCCGCTACACATTATGTGAGAAAAATGGCAAATGGTGACAAGCATTACAGAAGATGGCTTGTATATTCTAAATCTTCTGACAACATATTTTGTTTTTGTTTCTGAAGTTATTTGCCTCTGATCACATTTTTTAGCTGATAAGGGGTTTTCCGATTGGCGGCACGTAAGTGAACGATTAAAATATCCTGTGCGATCCAACGTACATATTAAATGCATGCATTCTTGGACACAAATGTTATGCAATTTAAAGATGAACAATACAATTATGATGATCAGTCTCGGCGAAAGGTAATAAATCATGAAACACGTAGATTGCATAATGTTTTAAGAGTTATTGATGACGACGATTTAAGACGATGTTATAAATAACTTTATTAATAAGCGAGGTAGATTAAATCTCATTTATATACTTTTACTTGTTACTATTCCTTAATTTACTATTGCAATAGTATAGGACTTATATGAAACACTCTACGAAAGCAAAGTATTACCGAGTCAGCCACTGACAGCTCGAGGGCAAACACGACCACCTGTCGAAAACATCTGATCCGAAGAAATTCCGGATGTCATTCCAGAGTAAATAATGCTTGCTATACAACAACTTAACAATAGAAGAGCCCCTGGGGAAGATGACATATTACCAGAGATGAGCAAAAGCAACGACAAGGTACTTAGTGAAGTGCTATCAATCCTATTCACAAAGTGCATCCTGGAAGGTAAAGTATCTGTATCGTGGCATAACGCAGTAATCACCCTAATCCGCAAAAAAAGGTAATATCAAGAGGCTGGAAATCTACACACCTATCAGTCTACTGTCGCATGTCTACAAGCTCTTCTGTCGGGTTCTAGTTAACAGACTTGAGGGAAGCTATAATTCTTTCCACCCAGAGAACAGGCAGGCTTTCGCTCAGGCTTCAGCACCAATGACCACCTTCAAACTCTCAAAACAGTCGTGGAGAAATGTAATTAGTACAGGAAAGCACTTATCCTAGCCTTCGTCGACTACGAGAAAGCGTTCGACTCCATAGATTGGTGGGCCATAGAGCACGCTCTAGTTAAATGCTGTATCGATGAAAGGTACATACATATCCTCAACCACCTGCATCAGAACGCAACTGCCTGTGTCCCCCTGCAGAAGAAAACCAACAAATTTCATCTAGAGAGAGGTGTCTGGAATGGGATACAATATCACTGAAGCTGTTTACCATAGCACTAGAGTGTAGTAGTATATTCCAACAGATGCAATGGACAGGGAAGAGGCTGATGATTAATGGAGAGAGAATGACCAATCTGAGGTTTGCTGATGACCTGGTTCTGGTCTCAGAGAGCATTGGGGAGATTTGAGAGTGAAATCCGGGAAGACGGGTCTTAAAATGAACATGGGGAAAACCAAGATTATGACCAACATTCCCGAAATCACAGACTACCAGCTTCCAGTGGAGATAGTAACCGAGCACATATATTTGGGGCATAAGGTTACACTTGGCTTTGAGAACCAGGTAGCGGGAGTGGAATGACGGATCGCGGGCCTGGGCAGCGTTCGGTGCCAATAAGCATATTCTACGTGGCAAAATATCCCTGAATCTCAAAGTGAAAGTCTTCAAACAGTGTGTCATGTCCGTGCTCACCTACGATACAGAGCCCATGACCCTTACACAGAAGTCCCCGAGTATCCCGAGCGATGATCGGGACCACCCTTCGTGACCGGAAACGTAACGAATGGATCCGGAATAAGACCAAGGTGAAAGACGTCATGGCTGTCATAGCAAGGAAAAAGTGGACATGGGTAGGATATCGCACATTGCGATAACGAACGATAGTCGCTGGACGAGACGAGTCCTAGAATGGATACCCAGACCGGATACTCGAGGGCGCCGCAGCGCTGGACGGACGACATTCGACACGGAGGCCGAGACTGGATGATACGGGTACAAGATCGCCAAGAGTGGAAGAAGAGGGAAGAGGCCTACATCCAAGATTGGATCACCAAAAGGCCACTATGATGATGATGATGATTCCCTAATTTATTTATTTCATTATTTTTGACACTGGAATATAAACTATTTCTATAATGAACTGATTTATTGAAATTAATGTATTAAAAAAATTAAATGTGAATTTTTTAAGCACCTTTCATATGAGAGAACGTTTGAGAGAAGGTTTCATTATATTGCGCAGGGCCTCGCTTCATTATTTTGCACAGGGCCCCGCAAAATATAGCGCTGGCGCTGAGCACAACCCTTATCCTTAAGGACTCCCTACAAAAAGAAATCCATACGGGGTTTAATCAAAGCTCCTCGGTAGCCAATTGACATCAGCATTTCTGCAGATTATTCGATTTCCAAAAACATTGCTCAAAAACTACTGTTGAAACGAGATGTAATCCATGTCATACTCTTTTTGGAAGTTTTTGGAAACAAAAATTCATTTAGCATGGCACAGTAACGGCACTTGTTTGGTCTTGTCTGGTCTTGTTTGGTCTCGTTTGTTTTGTCTTCTGTGGTCTTGTCTGGTATTGTCTGGTTTTGTTTGGTCTTCTCTAGTTTTTTCTGGTCTTGTCTGGTTTGGTATTGTGTGGACACTCCTTGTATAATGGCTATCAATGTAGCATATGAAATGTATTTCTTGATTAATATTACACACTATTAAAATAAGTCAAGTCTGAAATTATAAGGATATATAAGGATATGGGAATATTAAAAGTTTCAATGAGGAAAAATTGGGCGTATTTATAGAAGTTAATAAAGATGAATTTGTATGTTTTTAAAATTATAGGCGGCAATCCAACTTATTATTAAATAAGAATATTGAATGTAAAATCAAGGTTTGTGTTTTAAAAGAGTTTCAATCAATTGGAATTAATATCTTTCTTTGTTTGAATTTTGAATCCTTTGTTCTGAAATATTTGAACGGAAAATTGATTTTCTTTGTTGTGTGCGGAGGCTCGGAAGCAAAGCGTTGAAAACAGAGGAAAAAATATTTCGTTAATTATGGCGTTTTCGTGTTTGTTTTGTTCGTTTTTTTTTCTGGAGTTGGTGGAGCCGCGCCGAGGGGTGGGGTAAACGGTTGTCGGGTTTAAGGACCTAGCGTCGCGGCGGGGCGGTGCGTCTTACCTCCGAGGTCACCTCAGGTCACCGTCGGCCTGCCAGACGCACGCCAGGATAACGCCGGGATTAGGACGTGACTAGCAGGACTTGTCACCCGGGACGGCAGTTTTGGTATATTGCAACGTTGCAGCGCGACTACACTGCTAAGCTTTTACTGTGTCTCCGTTTTACGACGGGTTTTACGTTAATTACGATGTTTTTGCGTTTTCCATTGTACCTTCGAGCGCGCCACTTTTTAACTGCGGTCCCACTAAACTTCAAACTTCGGTTATTTATTACTTTATAATGTTTACTAGATCCACACCTATTATCGTTAAATTATATTGCGCACTATTTTCTCTTTACGGCTAGGCTTGTTCGTCCGGACAGAAATGTTCTTATTAAACCCAGATCATACGCATTATCACTAAGCATCTAATTATCACAAAATAAAAATCAAATTCTATTAAACCTAAGTACAATCTTTTTAAATTAAATTATTCAAACAAGACTAGGCTTGAAAAAAGATGCAAAAATCTAGCGGCTACATACATAAAACTGTTAATGGTTAAATAATTAACCGATAATATATTATTAACCGACAAATAATTAACCCATAATAAAGGGTCTTCCAATAAGATGTTTCATTTTGGTATATAAAAACGAGTATTTTTTTAGCGAAATCATCGGATATTTATTTAATTGGAAAGAGGAGGGTAAGCCATTAATAATGGAAAACAATATTAGCCAAATAGCCGCCACGGCTTCGCTTGCAGGACCATATTCTTTCATCACCAATTCGTCCATTTGCGGCTGTATGCCCTCGATAGCTTCGCGAATTCCATCTTTGAGGTCTTGAATGGATTGTGGGCCATATACCTTATCTTTCACGTAGTCCCAAAGAAAAAAGTCTAGAAAAAAAGTGTTAAATCACAAGAACTCGGTGGCCAATTGTGATCGCCTCTTAGATAAATCACACAGTCAGGAAACTTTTCACTCAAAAGAGCGATGGTATGGTTTCTTGTGTGGCACGTAGCGCCGTCTTCTTGAAAATAAACGTCATCTACATCAATATCTTCCAATTCCGGCCTTGCAAAATCATAAATCATCGTTCGATAGCGCAATGCATTCACTGTAACAGTTGCCATCCTCATGTTCGGAAAAGTAAGGTCCAATGACCCCGCCAGACAAAAAACTGCACCAGTCAGGCGTTGAAGATGGAGAGGCTTTTCAACAATAATTCTTGTGTTTTCCGGGCCCCAAATGCGACAATTCTGCGTGTTAACGTAGTATACGAGGAGCAAATGGGCCTCATCACTCAAGATGATGTTTCGATGAAATTCCGGATCAGTTTGATGCATTTCAAGGACCTAATCAGCCAACACACGACGTTGTTGATGGTTGTGTTAACTGAACTTTAAAAACCTTAAGACCTAAGTCTTTATGCAAAATGCGGTGTAATGTCGTTTGTTTAATGCGCAATTCCAAAGATCGACGAGATATGGACAAACCTGAATTTTCCTAAACACTCTGGGCTACAACAGCAATCTTCTCAGTTGTTCTTGAACGTCGTACACGAGTTCGGTTCTTCACATCACTAACAAGTCCGAGCAGCTCAAACTTTTCCACCAGTTTCACAATTTCTGGCCGAGGAAGTGCTTCACGTTGACCCAAAATGTTTTAAATCTGCGAATTGTGACCCCGAAATTTTCACAGTGATTTAAAATAATTTCAATGCGATGTTGAATTGTATATCGTTCCATTTTTATTAATGGCGTAGTTTTTACTTGTCATCTGTCAAGTAGTTACAGCTTGGCTCATGACAACTGTTAAAATGGTGGGCTATTGAAAATGAAATCTCTTATTGAAAGACCCTTTACTTTACAGTCATGCTTGGAAAAATGAAACTAGAACAACTTGAGAAAACTAGACAGTCAAGTTCTTTTACAGCAAACTGCTCAAATTTGAGTGAGATTGAACAGTCTACCTTAGACAAACCAAATTACTCAAACTTGAGTAACTTGAGAAAGCTAAACAGTCAATTTAGAATTGGTAAAACCATACTACATTATAGATAAACATGTAACTTAATAAAGTCGGAATACAGCGTGAATATATAAATATATTCAACCTTTCCGGAGCTCTATAATACTAATGAGTCTTTTTAGAACTACCAAAAACAAATCTCATGTGAAATTTGTCAGTTATGTAACTATACAGTTATGTAGCAGACAAATTTCACATGAGATTAGTTTTGGTAGTCCTAAAAAGGCTCATTAGTTTCATAGAGCACCGAAAAGGTTGAATATATTTATATATTCAGGATGTGTTCAGATTTTATTATTATACTAGACAGTTAAGTTTAATGGAACCAAACTACTCAAACTAAAGTAACATGATCAGCAAACTGTCCGATGCATCGGCAATATTGCAACTGGTAATCATTTTAACTGTTAATCATCTGCTGACCGCTTTGGCTGCTGCTAGAACAAACGTTATGCATGTTCCATATTGGCTGAGTAAGTTCGGCGAGTATCCTCGCCGAAGTTCGGCGCGAGGAACTCGCATCCACACTCTTGCCTAATGTGGAGAAGTTGCTCGAACAACCTCGTTCTTCTTCGACGCGCCATCGCTCCAGAGGCGCCGAGTTTGATACCCGACTCAAAGGGACACGAGGCACGAGTTCGAGGAAACCTTCAGGTTGAGCACCTCCACGTGATGTGGAGTTGATGCTCTATTCTCGTCTTTACTCGTCTTTCACACAAAAATTGCAGCAGCAGCAGCTATTGCCAGTTCGTTGCCAGTCATTCATTGAGGTGCTCGCGAAGTAAAGCGAGAAGGTGGATGCGAGTTGCAACTTACTCGCCTCGCAACGAAGTTGCTCCGCGAGCATCTGGAGCAGGCTTTAGAAAAACTTGACAATCAAGCTTACGCAATCGAGACTCCTATAACTATAAAGAAGAAACAAATAATCTTAATATCAAAACTTGTAAATCTTGATAGACAAACTTGTAATCTTGATAGACAAACTATACACATTAACCCATTCGAGACTAAGATTTTTTTCGAACACGGTCCCCAGGAGCATTGCACACCGGGTGTGCAGATCGCTCCTCGGAAAATTTTTATTGCAACGAGCGGATTGAACACCATGTGTGCAATGTAAGGTAAAATGAAAATAGCAGGAATTAAAAACCAAAGTTTCAACTAAATGAATTCATAATTTGATGTACCATTTAAATGTTCTCTTGGAATTATTTTCCGTAGGCGATGATCAATTTAATTATCAGACGAGAAATGAAGCGATCGTGAGGCATTTTGAAATCTTTGTCCAGTCATGTGTTGGGGTTTTTAAAAACAATGAAAACCAAATTGTTCGCTTTTATTCCAATAATTATCAAGTATTGGACATTTTATAGTTCCCATATGTAATAATAAACTTAAAAACACCTTGAATTCAGAAATGGTTTAGTCCTTCCATTTTTCCTTTAAACTCATTTTGTACACGCAAGGACTTTTTAAAAGTCAGAACATCATCTTTCTACGTTTCTGTATTTTCAGTAAGCTCACTTTGATGCTGTTCCATTTCACTTTCAATGTCAGTAAAATCGTCCCAATCATTTTCTTCAAAAACCTCATCCTGTGTATCATCTAATAGTTCAATATTCACATCCACGTTTTCCTAATTTTCTAAATCACTATCACTATCCATCATAACAAAATTTCGATTCTTTTTTCTATTTCTTGCAAACATAAAATCATCATGAAATCATAATGAAAGTATTATCACTGGTTGCTTCCTGAAATCCTGATGTTCCTGCCTTGGGCCTGCGCTGCATGCGTATTCATAGTATTTTACATGTAAAGGCTTCAGAAAACTTTTTAGATTTTTTGGTACATAGTAAAACCAATGCCAAATTTTGTTTTCCTGTACTTTACATATTTCATTTGTTCAAGAAAAATCTTATTTCGACGACTAGTTTACCCAGAATAATTAATAAGTCTTATAGTCTCGGAAATCAATTGCACACACGGTGCGTGCAATCGGTCTCAAATGGGTTAAACGAGATAAGTCAAATTGTTATACCAACTTTGCACACAAGCCTAGTTAGATAAAATGTGAGGGTTTTTCACAGTAGCAAGCAATATAAATCCTATAGCTTTAATACAATCCTTCTAATAGAAATTTAGGTAAGGAACCCAGCGATCCAAAGAGCTACCGACCAATCACCCTTCTGAGCCATATTTACAAAATATTCGAGTGGATTATACAAAACCGGTTACCGAAAGATATAGAACCCCTATTTATACCGCAGCAGACTTGTTTTCGTCCCGGCAAATACTGTACGACGCAGACACTAAATCTAACGCAGTTCATTGAGGATGGGTACCCAAAACGCGCAAAATTACAGAAGGTGTATTTATAGACCTAACGGCGGCATACGTCACTATTAACCTTCGGATGTTAATACGAAAAGTCTACGAGATAACTAAAGACTGACAAATATAATAAGAACCCTGCTCCAAAACCGCTTGTTCTATGCAGAATTCCAGAGAAAACAAAGTAAGTGGCGAAGTCAAATGACCGTTCTACCAAGGTAGTGTACTGGCCCCCACCATTTTTAATATACGAGGGTTGGGGCAAAAGTCATGCCAACTATTTTCTTTCTTCAAGATACCGGACTTGTATCCGGTTGGAAAATGAGTGGTCCGGTTTGAAAATGTGACATACACAGACGAAAGGAAAAGGTCTTAACTACATGTGCGGACAATGAATAGCACTGAAATATCGTAACACACTAATTTATTAAGGTAGTATACAGGGCAATATGGACTTCACCGTGCAAAAGAATGATAACACAGTACACATAAAGTTGACATGACAAACCTGGGCCTAAAGACCGTCAAAGTAGTCCCCAGCTAGTGTCACCACACGCTGCCAACGATATGGGAGGCGCTGAATACCATCAGCATTTGCCGCACCATGTGTGAATCGGGTCATCTGTTGGCGCACAGCATTAGCAATGTCCTCTCGTGTTGCAAACTGCCTACCACGTATTGGTTCCTTAATCTTGGGAATGAGATGAAAGTCACAGGGCGAAAGGTCAGGAGAGTACTGTGGGTGCTCCAATTTTTCCCATCCCCAATGTCGGAGTAGCTGCCGTACACACCCTGCTTTATGTGGTCTTGCATTGTCGTGCAGGATTATTGCACTGTCCACAAGATCCAGACGTTTATCCCGAACACCACGTCGTAACTGTCGCACCAGGAAGTACCTGTAGTACTGTGAGGTCACTGTTCTGCCATGAGGAACAAAGTGGCAAACATTGACACCAATCTGTGGTTCTGCATACACAATATGACTGCAGAACTTCCACACGACACATATACGTTTGTGATCCGTTCACATATCTCCGATCATATATCTACGCGGACGATAGAGCAATTGCTGCGCAGGGGGGCAGCTTTGGAGATATCGAACAGGGTCTAACTGAGGCACTGGAAGAGCTGAACCATCATTACAGTAAAAACCAGCTTGGGCCAAACCCAACAAAGACCCAAGTATGTGCCTTCCACCTTCGCAACAAACAGGCTTCCAGAAAGCTACAGGTAACAAGGAACGAAGTGCTGCTGGAACATTGCCCAAACCCAAAATACCTCGGAGTTACGCTGGACAGGGTCCTTATCTACAAACAGCACTGCAGGAATTCTAAACTGAAAGTTAGCGGGAGAAACAACATTCTGCGGAAAATAACAAGCAGTTGTTGGGGTGCCAAACCAAGTGTTGTCGAAACAACAGCTTTGGCTCTCTGCTATTCTTCTGGCGAATACGCCTGCACAATGTGGTACAAGTCAGCACAGGCCAGATAAGTGGATGGGGCTCTGATTGAGTCTTGCAGACTAATCACGGGGTGCCTGAAATCCACCCCATGGATAGAGTCTACCACCTGGCTGGTATCGCTCCACCTGCAGTCCGAAGGGAAGCAGCAGCCTATAAGGAAAGATTTAAATCTTCAACTTCCGAACGACACCCCCTCTATGGCCTGCATCCTGTACATCAGAGGCTAAAGTCAAGGAAAAGCTAACATCCACCATAGACTTTCAAGAATATTCCACCAAATCTAGGGTAGATATGTGGAAAGACACAACAGACCAACATTGGACGGCCCCATCGGAAAAACTAGCTGATGGATGCGAGGAGTGCTGGGAGGTCTGGAAATCACTGAACAGACTTCGATCTGGAACTGCAAGATCCAGAGCCACCCTCAACAAATGGGGATTCCGGGTTACTTCTGTCATGTGCGACACAGACGACTCCACATATGTACAACTTTCTTATGTGCCCCACCCAATGCAAACTCGAAGACTTAATGTCAGCTGAACCAAACGCTAATCGTCAATAGTGTTTGGTTCAGCTGACATTAAGTCTTCGAGGTTGAATTGGGTGGGGCACATAGGACAGTTGTACATATGTGGGGTCGTCTGTTATTGGGCAAGAAGTGTCTAGTCTAGTTTACTATATATTTTATATTGTTTACTTTGCTATTTTTATACTGTACAGTATAATCTCGATAATCCGGCACATTTCGGACCAGACATACGCCGGATTATCAAAAAGAGTAGTGGGAGGGAAGAACGCGAGCAGTCTCCAGACCGCCGGATTACTGGACTTGTCCTCCGATTAACCAGCGGCCCAATTACCGAGATTATACTGTATTTGTTTTATGTATGATGCCTCTGACACGAATAATAATAATAATAGAAATTAAACTGAAGTAATACCGTGACCGTTTTGACTGCTGTTGGAACAAACCCTAGAATGACTTGAAAAAACTTTACCATCAAGCTTAGGCAAACCTACACAAACTAAACTTGGTAAGCAAGAAGAGAAAGAACTATGCAGATTATAGATACGAGATAAGGCAATTCGTTATACTAAGTTTATAGACAAGAGTTAGATAAAATGTGAGGATGTTTCACTGTAGCAAACAATATCAATCTTATTGTTTTAATACAATCCGTCTAATCATTTAGTCAAGCCGAAATGATAATAAAAAAACAAGCTAATTTCCATGCAATTTGCAAGCGAAGCCCTACATAGATATCCTTTAATTTCGTTCGGCGAGAAAATACAAAGCATTGTATGCAATGGGAAGAAGAATTAGATAAAGATTTCAAGCGTGTGATTTCACGGCTGTTCGCCTGTTCAAACATGTGGATGATATCTAATTATTCGAAAGTACAAAATGCAATGGATCAAAAACGTTTATTGGAAATAGATTGCTAATATTTGGTTTCTCTTAGGATTCTTGAAGATGGTTTAATAATAAACGCAAATAAATTCGCGCGGTTTTATTGTGATGATTCTCTGATTAAATAGTCGGATGAAATGTGATGGAATGATGGGATCGGAAATGATTTTGTGTATAAACAAATAGATTGGAAACAGAAGCTATTGATGCGAGTGGGCTTTATGTAACTGCGGTATCGGCCGTTAATGTCGTCATTGGATAAAGTGCAGGTTTGATTTATTACAGCCGTTTCGGCGCGTACGCACTTCGCGGCAAATCATTAAAAACTAATTTGCAATACTCATTATAATAGTTTCAACACGGTGAGGAATTATATTATTAGAACAACAAATATACTGTTTAAGGATGAAACTACTTAGTAAGTCAATAATTATCCTCAATGTTAACATAATTCTTCTTACATTGTTCTTACTGTATATGGAATTTCGATTTTATTTTCTCCATTTGTCTTCCTTTTATTGCAGACAGATCATGGCCGCTATTTTAGAAGTTTGTACGAAAGAGGAACAACGAGTAGTGATCCAGCTTTGGTGGTCGAAAAGTATATTAGAGGTCACAATACCCTGATCCACTTTCCTACCAAAAATGAAGTGGCACATCGTCTGGAAAGTATTCATGGCTCTGACCAGAGGAGGCCAGATCTGACCAGAGAAGAGTAGATAAGACCAGGCAAGATCAGACGAGATCAGACAGGACAAGAAAAAACAGAGAAGAACAGACAAGATCAGACAAGAGCAGACAATGATGTCAATTGTCTGATCTTTTCTGATCTTGTCTGGTCTTGTCTGGTCTTGTCTGGTCTTGTCTGGCCTTGTCTGGTATTGTCTAGTATTGCTTAGTCTTGTCTGGTCTTGTATGATCGTGTCTGGTCTTGCTGTCTAAATATCTAGAAACTAAAATCTTAGTGAAGACTCACCTCTTTTGTTGGTCTTGATGCTTCTCCAGATTATGTTCTGGGCGTTGGTATCCATTCTAACCAGGATCTGGAGGTTGGATTCATCTCAGTATTTTACCAGTCGCTGCAATACCGCAGCTCGTGGTGGTTCAGGTTAGGTTAGATTTAAATCTTTAAGTTAGATGTTATTTGTTGAGGTCACAGTAAGCGCCCTGACTGCCCGTCCAACCAGATACTTGATTCTGGCCGTATCAATCTCTGGAACAGTGATCGTGTAACATTAGAATGTCAATATCATTCCCAGCAAGGATGCAGGTATTGTGTCAGGTGTAGTCGTAAATTAACTTATCCCTGACTTCACCCAGACCCAGAATTCTCCCTCGATTTATCCATGGTTCTTGGATCAGGGCTATGCCGATTTCACCGGCAGCAAGAATTCTACATAGAGAGGCAGAGGCTGCCGCACTATGTTGAAGGTTTATTTGTAGTACCTTCACTAGTCGGCCCCACCTTCCTCCCTACCACTCGAAAGGTGAGCTGATTTAAACCAAGATAGGTTTAACAGCCCCTTTTGGTCAGCTCCCTTAAGGATGCGCAATCTATGTAGAAAACCAGTCTGATGCTTCTCCAGATTATGTTCTGGGCGTTGGTATCCATTCTAACCAGGATCTAGAGGTTGGATTCATCTCAGTATTTTACCAGTCGCTGCAATACCGCAGCTCGTGGTGGTTCAGGGTAGGTTAGATTTAAATCTTTAAGTTAGATGTTATTTGTTGAGGTCACAGTAAGCGCCCTGACTGCCCGTCCAACCAGATACTTGATTCTGGCCGTATCAATCTCTGGAACAGTGATCGTGTAACATTAGAATGTCAATATCATTCCCAGCAAGGATGCAGGTATTGTGTCAGGTGTAGTCGTAAATTAACTTATCCCTGACTTCACCCAGACCCAGAATTCTCCCTCGATTTATCCATGGTTCTTGGATCAGGGCTATGCCGATTTCACCGGCAGCAAGAATTCTACATAGAGAGGCAGAGGCTGCCGCACTATGTTGAAGGTTTATTTGTAGTACCTTCACTAGTCGGCCCCACCTTCCTCCCTACCACTCGAAAGGTGAGCTGATTTAAACCAAGATAGGTTTAACAGCCCCTTTTGGTCAGCTCCCTTAAGGATGCGCAATCTATGTAGAAAACCAGTCTGGTTTCCTTGGGTTCAGTATGACTACTGACAATACTCCAGTCAACTACGTTTAAGCCCATATTTTGAATATTAAGTAGAGGGAGTATTTTAGCTGGGTCTTTTGTTGCTATGAGTGCCAAACCAGAACCTTGGTCGTACGCACAATGTCTCTAGCGGTTCCCGCTTTGAGGATTGCCCCTTCTAAGGTCGAAGTTTAGCCACCCGCTCTAGGAGCCAGCCCTTCGATTATTCGTCGACACATGTAACGTAATCTACGTCCACAAAGCTGTTGACGAAATGAGGTCTTGTGCCTGGTTCGAAGCTCCAGATCTCCTTCATTAAATATTGTTGCATTATTTTCTCCTGCTCTTCTATTACCTTTTCCTCAGAATATTTATGAGGAACGATAGCCTTTTTTTGCAGCAGAGAGAACGCCGCTGTAGGGCTGCCCAGATCCGCTTTTTGAGCTGATACTGGGCATGCCTCTCGGCGATCCCCACAATTTTGGCCTCTTGGTCTTGTGAGGTTGAGCGTAGCTCCATCTGGCTGGCGGTGTACTACTCCCAGACCTCATTCTTTTGTTTGCGGCAGTTCCACACATTTCTGGCATAAGTGCCAGCTGGTACATCTCTCCCTGCCATTGGCTATTGTAGAGCTTTCTCGTTTTGTTTTTCTTCTGTACAAGTTCCTTGCTCCACCAGGTAACTTCTCGTTTCCTGGTTCGCTTCACTTGAGAACAGATGTCATGATAAGAATTTATTATAGCCTCCTGAAGTAGAGTGGAGGTTTCTTCAATATCATGCTGACTGGTTATGTTTGAACTTAACACACTTGTATGTATCTTTAGCACTTCCTTATAGTGCTCCCAGTCAGTTTTGCGTGGATTACGATACACATCCTCTGTCCTGTCAACGGCGTTGACCTCCAGAAAGATGTATCGATGGTCCGACAACGACGGTTCTTCGGACACATACCACTTACTCACTAGTGCACTTGTATATAAGGAGGCCAAGGTCATATCAATAACCTCTTTCCGTCGTTTTGTTTGAAAGGTGGGCCAGTTACCAACATTCAGTATTGCCAGATTCGTGGACACTAAATATCTAAGCAAAGACTCACCTCAATTGTTGGTTTTGGTGCTCCCCCATACTACGTTTTGGGCGTTGGCATCCATCCCCACCAGGATCTGGAGATTGGAAACCTCGCAGTATTTTACCAGGCGCTCCAATTCTGCGGTAGGTGGAGGTTCAGGTGCATCGTATGGTAGGTACGCAGAGGTCACAATAAGTTCCCTAACTGCCCCTCCTATGCGATACCTGATTTTTGCTGTGGCAAGATCTCTGAAACAGTGGTCGTGCAACGTTATTATGTCAATATCATTCCTAGCATAAATGCAGGATCTGATATTGTTACAGGAGTAGTCATAGATTAACTTACCCCTAGCTTCACCCAGACCCATTATTTTGCCTCTATTTAACCAGGGTTCTTCAGGGTTCAGGGCTAAGATTCTGCATAGGGAGGCAGAGGCAGCCGCACTATGCGGAAGGTTGATCTGAAATACCTTCACTAGTGGGCCCCTCCACTCTCTTCCCTATGATCCTGAAAGCGAGCTGATTTAGACCAAAATAGGCTTTGCAGCCTTTTTTGGTCAGCTCACTCACGGATGCGGAATCTATGTAGAGAACCAAAGTTGTTCCCTTAGGATCCGCATTTCTGCGGACAATACTCCATTCCTCTACGTATAAGCCTTTGTTTTGGTTTTTGGGTCCAAGGAGTTCAGTTGGAAACCAAACCGCCACCTTGGTCGTACGGACAATATCTCTACGGTTCTTCTGTCATCTTTTCCTCAGGATATTTCTGAAGAATAAATAGCTATTTTGCAGGCAGAGAGAGCTCCGCTGTAGGACTGCTTAGGTCTGCTCTGTGAGCTAGCACCAGGTTTGTTCCACAGCGACCCCTCCGTCCTGGGCCTTCTGGGTTCCATAGGCCGAGGATAGCTCCGTCTGGGAGACGATGTACTACCCTCAGACCTCAGCCTTTTGAGGACGGCAGTCCCAGACCCACTCCCGGCACTAGTGCCAGTTGTTGCGTCCGCCCCCGCCGCCGGCTTGCCGGTCACACGCGGTTGAGGATCAAGTTTTGCTCTAGCTGCCTCCTTTTTCATCTTCCTGCGTTGCGACCCACGTTATTCTGTACCTCTTTTCTTGCGTTGTCTGCAAGCTCGAGGATGCAGTGCTTGGGGCACCTTCTGTGGGTCTACTGGTTGATCTCCTCAGAGGTGACCCATTAGGAGAAGGAGTCTTATCGCTGCGGCTGTCAACCACAGCGACATCCTCGTCCCCTAATACCATGTCTTGAACCGAAGTTAAGCTTGTTAGCCCAGTCGGTTCTAAGCTGTTCTACTAGGTCTACATCCAGTGGATGTTCCCCTGTATCTGGTTTGGGAATTTTTGTTTTTATTAGGAATCATTTTTGTTCCCACGAGTAGCTAGGGAAATAAGTGGTGCGCCCCTGCAGAGCCCCGCATGCAGGAGTAAGGCTATGTACACCGGTAGGGCGCCCGGTATTCCGGGTGTACTGTTAGCGACACTGAAATCACCCCAGTGCCATTCATCCATAACCACGTTAGCTTACAGCTTGGATTAGGCTTTGAAGGCGGAAAAGATAGATTACAAAAGATCCTTAGATCTGACGTGAACAAGAGTTAGGCCAAATGAGGCCTTGACAGTATAGAAAGGGAAGTAAGTGGATGTCTGCCGTAAGTCAGGAAGAGTTAGACGGCAGTCATGCAGCTAGGACACCCCGTTTCTGCCAGGGACTGTTTCGCCAGTTGCGAACCCCTCGGGTTGGGAAGTTCTTAGTTATTCGGCACCCCCAGAGTCCGCCCCGACACGAGTGGCCCTGCTCCTCGCACCAGCAACGTCCAAAGGGCAGCACGAAGTTAAGCCCCCGCACCACGACAAGATGACTTCCATTCGCGGGGACTGGTCTTGTTTGTTCTTTTTTGATTTTGTCTGGCCTTGTGTTGTCCTTTTTTGTACTAGTCTTGTATGGTTTTGTCTAGTCTTGTCTGGTCTTGTCTCGTCTTGTCTCATCTTGTCTGGTCTTGTCTTGTCTTATCTGGTCTTGTATGTTGTAGTTTGGTCTAGTTCAGTCTTGTATAGTCTCGTCTGGTCTTGCCTGGTATTATTTTGTGTTGTCTGGTGTTATCTGTACATCTCATGGTCCCGTAAGGTCTTGTATAATCTTGGTATGATCTTCTAAGATCTTGTATGGTCTTCTCTGGTCTTGTCTCGTCTTGTGTCTGGTCTTATATGGTCTGCTCTGGTCTTGTCTGGTTTTCTCTGGTCTTGTCTGCTCATGACTGTTTTGATCTCATTGTGACTTTTCCTATCAGATCTTGACGGTGCTTATTTGTTCTTGTCTTATCTGTTATTGATTTGTTGTTGCCTTATCTGTTCCTTATCTGGTATAGTGTAAATATTGCATAATACTAAAATAACTTGCAGAAGAAAAAAGAGAATGAAATAAAATGAAACGAAAATCAATTACATTTAAATATTTAGAACAAAGCGAGGAAAAACGTTCCGAGAAAGAATCCGCAGAGGAAGCGCAATGGTAATATGCAATTAGAATGCATAAGAAGTCATCAACAGTAAAGTAAGAGTATCCGCGATAAAGGGGGTGGGTGGTGTGTGCAGCTACGTTGCGCTCATCCTCTCGGGGGATGATGTAATTTACCAGACGAACTAATGCACGTGCCGCTTTATATCTCCGACCGCGGCGAAAAAAGTCGCATTGTTTTCGGGGAGCAACAGAACTTGCTTTTGAACTGTAATTAATTTTAATGCTCGAGCATAATTAATCGCAATTAAATTTGCCCGGGGAAATACATAAAAATTTGGGTTTAAGGAGTTTTAAGTGGCTCGGGTTGTAACGTATAATGTGTTGAGGAAGGGCGGAAGATAGGGGGAGAAATAAAGACACGGATGTTGAATTGTTCTTTAGTTTGTTTTATGAATAAAAGGTTTTATGAGGGCGTTCAAGCATTACAAAATCAAACTTTCAATTACAAAATCGTGAACCGCCCAACCCCAAATGATAAGACAAGAATTTTTTGTTTACGAATTTTTTTCCTTTCTATCGAAAACGTAAAAAAACTTGAATCCCCTGTCGGTCTTGTATGGTCTCTCATCAGTGCAGCTTTGCTCTTTTGAATCATAAAATGTAATACACTTACATTAGTTTGAAAACCATGTGCCGCGCTGTCTAGGTTAGGTTTTGTATGATATGTGCATAGAAAGACCTGAACTTAGTTTCAGTTATTGATTTAAATGGTAGTTTATGTAGATAGTTTATCTTTAATTACCCATTTAGAGCGCCTCAGTCGCTCAGTCGCCTCATCGCCTAGTCCCCAGTCTCCTAAATCTGTTTACATATTAATTGAACGCCCGTTAAGTCCTATTTTAATATGAGGGATGGAAGGTTTTAGGGTCAAATCGAAATTATTTGTTATTTTGATTTCGATCTTTTAAGTTAATGAATATTTAAATAATTAATTAAAAAACGAGTTTTGTAATAAATTTGAATTGTTTTCAATGTAAAAAAATCGTAACATTCTTTATTGCAAAAACAAGTTTTCTTCACTTAACGACTGGTCGTTAAGCGAATTGTTCAGAAAATTATTCTGTAAATAATAATTAACTTTAATGTCACCAGCAGTCACAAATGGCTATCGACCACAAGGTCTTTCTGCCAGAGAGGACAATTCGTGTTATATCTAACATAATTTGAAATAAAAAATATTGGGTGATTCAAGATTCCAGATTTGTAGGTTTCGGTGGCAACTTGTACTGCGACCTTCATAGATCTATTGTACCCCACTCTCTTCCTCTAATCGTTGGTATACTTAAGTAGGGAAAGATGATTCGTTCTTCGGTCTTTTTCACGCCTTCTTGCTCTTCTGTATTCTTCCTCTGGCCTGTTCCTGCTTACGAATATAAAATGGTAGGAAACCAACATGACGACGGATATTAAGACGCTAGTTTGAACACAAGATTTTATCGAGGAAATGCGAAAATATCGTGCAATCGGAGATTTGGGTTTCGAGGAGCATTCTATTCGCCTAGAAAAGATGGGAAAAAAGCGAGCACAAATAGTAATGCCAGCTTTGACGTTGTAAAAGTACAACAAGTGCTGCTTCTTCGAGATCCATAGTCCCACTGACTCTTGACCATGGATTTGAAAAGCAACCGTAATCTGTGCTTTTTTGTTGCTGCAACTGGCAACCTTTAAAGAAAACTTCAAAAAAAATGATGATTTCTTCAACTGAAGTTGCTCTGTGTGCGGAGTGCCTAAGACAATAATTAGACAAGTGGTGACATAATGAAGCCTACGAACTGCAATTAATCCGCTACGAACGGAAAGAACTACGTAAGATTTTTGCCCAGCAAAATGCAGGCTGGGGGGTGGAGAAAGTCCAAATTCAAACATGAACTGGAAGTCACTATGAGAGAACGCAGGTTGTGTGACAAACCGAGGACAAGATCTTTGAACAACGTGGAGGAAGACGCGAGAGCAATCCGGATGGCAAATTGGAAAGTCTCCAAGAAACCGAAGTAGATGAGCAATCTCATTCCCACCTTCTCCCGCCTCCCGACCTTGGCCACTTCCGATTTCCGGTTTCGACTTCCGGTTTCCGCTTCCGTGTGAGGTCTATGTAACCCCACGCTAACACTAAGCAGGGTGCGAGGTCTATGTAACCCCACGCCAAACAGGTGAGGTGTATGTAACCCCACGCTAACACTAAACAGGGTGCGAGGTCTATGTAACCCCACGATAAACAGGGTGTGAGGTGTATGTAACCCCACGCTAACACTAAGTTGGCTAAGGCTGATTAAAGCCGTTTAAAAGCCGATTAAATCTGTTTAAAAGCTGAATAAAGCTGTTTATAGACCTCACACCCTGTTTAGTGTTAGCCTGGGGTTACATACACCTCACACCCTGTTTAGCGTGGGGTTACATAGACCTCGCACCCTGTTTAGTGTTAGCGTGGCGTTACATAGACCTCACACGGAAGCGGAAACGTGGCACCGGACGTGGCCACGGTCGGGAGGCGAGAGAAGGTGGGAAGGTCCAGAACGAATTATCTTTCCCTACCTACTTACCCATTTAGAGCGCTTCCTCTAGTCCTGATTCCTTTAGGAATACCAGGATCTGAATGGGATTCAAGGATTGCAACTTCTCTGCATTCAAGCAGTGGGCCCCAAGGAACATCTGTCTCTTGCGAAGCATTGCTCCGCAGTCAGCAGTTATATATGGGATGATATAGGATGATTAGTCGCCATATTCTTCACGTTCTTCATATAGTGTTTCGTCGTACACAGTCTTTGAAGGATATCTGCGAGTGTGGTGTCTTGGGACGCGTTTTAAAACTTGTGAGTGAATTATTATCCAATGAATGTCTTAAATCTGATTAGTACCGTATAATCTTGTTAATCCGGCATGTTCAGTAATCCAGGAAAACAACAAACTGGTCTTTTCTTTCCACTGTCCCGCGTTGGATATAAACCTCACGCACAGCAGAAATAAAGTCAATAGGCAGACGCCTAAACTCTGAAAACTTGATTCGCGACTCTGACCAAGCTAACTCCAATCTACAATTGTCTTCAGAATTTCTACAAGAGCTTTCCAACAAATGTGCAGTGAATGTTACACTGACAAACGATGACAGAGCTTGGATACAAGGCACAAGCGAGGAAAATTTGAATTTCTTTCTGACGAAGAAATCCTCAGCCTAATTTGTTCCACGGATGACGAGGAAACTAACGATGACTTAAATTTTTTTGAACTCGGGGAATTCTAGCAAACGGTGACGTGTGGAACGTATTCAATGTTTGTTCGAAATGGACAGAACAAAACGCCACCGCAAGTGATGATGTGTTAGTGTGGAAAAGGTTGCCAGAGTGTATTTTTGATAAAATTTTAAAAAGTCAAAGAAACAAGAAGGCAAAATGATTTGTATACTATTTTTTCAGTTATTTTTATATAATAAATTGATTTGTTTTAATCCCGATAATCCGGAATATTTTGATAATCCGGCAGTTGTCGGTCCCATATGTATCGGATTATCAAGATTATACTGTAGTTGTTTATGTCTGTCTGATTTCTTGAGTATTTATTATTTACCAATTTTATTATTAAAAATTATTTTATTTTTAATTATTTAAATTATTAATTTTTTTTTAAATTTAAATTACACATTTGCAAAACCAAAATTGTCTATTTTTGAAAATTTTTAATGAAAAAAGCAAATCTTACCAACGTATTAAAGCGGAATATAGCTTTCTGTAGCTCTATAATATTATTACATCTTTTTAAGACTATACAAAACAAATCTAATGTTGAAACACAACCGATATTTGTATCCTATTTACTAGCCCTCAGTCCACTTTCGTGGTACTAAACAAGAACTAGGTAAATAACATTGCTTGGAAGCTCACTATCATTTAAATCAATAACTGAAACTAAGTTCAGGTCTTTATACACAAATGTCATTCAAAACCTCACCTCCACAGCCCGACACATTGTTTTGAAACTACTCTAAGTTTATTCCATTTTATAATTCAAAAGAGCAAAGCTGCACTGATGAGATGTAGATCTCGAAACGCGTCTGCAGATGGCTATTCACTTGGGTTAAATAGAAAGATGTGATCTTAAAAACAATGTTATTTATCTTGTTCTTGTTAAGTGTCACGAAGGTGGACTGGGGGCTAGTAAATAGCATAGAAATATCTGTTGTGTTTCAACATTAGAGTTGTTTTTTAGTCTTTAAAAAACTTAATACAGTCGAACTTCCCTAACTCGAATTGCCATAGTTCAAAAAAAAATCGAGTTATAGAAAATTGGAGTTATAGAAATACATACAACTGTAAAATGAGTAAAATACACTATGCACAATTTATTCAAAGTAAATACATATGTACATATTTATAAACAGAAAAGAAATATGTATACATTATTAATATGATGTTATATAATCATAATTAATTAAAAATAATTTTAATTAATACATTATTTTTTGAAAATGTTTCTAATTGTTTTCTATAATATATAGCAGCTTGTCGGTGATCTTCGATTATGTCGTCTATTTTTGGATCACCGATTCTCCGGAGAATAATATTCTGTTGTAATCTTCCTAAAGCACCCCCGCTGGTAAATTCTTAGTTTTGCTTTATTCGAGTTTCTGGTGATCATAAAATATGAAAAATAAAATATTTGTTAATCTGCCCGAGGATAACACTATCGATGGTTTATGGCCGGCAATATCCGGCATCATAAGTTTTGGAAAATACGCGGTGGTTAAAAAATTGGAGTTTTAGAGATTATTTTGTATGTAAAATTTTACCATTGTACAAATTTTTACTACGAGTTATAGAAAAATTCGAATTAAGAAAATTTCGAGTTATGGAAGTTAATTTATATGTAAAATCCTAAACGTATGAATTTCTAAAAATAGTTTGACTGTAATTTTATAGAGCTACGCAAAGTTTGAATATATCTATATATTCAAGCTATATTCCGCTTTAATAAGCTAGTATGATTGTATCTATAATTAGTTTGGTTTCCCCAATATTCAAAGCAAATCTTAGTCAATTTTTTTTTGCTTAAATTCCGGACAAAAGGATCTCGTGGTCGATAGCCCTTTGTATAACCCAAGCATGCAATAAATATATTTTCTCTGTCGCTTTTGAAAAGAAACAGCTGAATATGAAATCTCATTCAATATATCCTTGCAACAAGAAACTGCGACCGCACAAAGCTCTTATCATTTTTAATTACAATATAACCAACACTTAAAGCAATTAATCACAATTTCCATCTCGAAATTAAACAAAACCACCCAAAAAGATAAGTAATATTTACTCAAAAAAAAAAACGCCCGTCCTTTTATAAAACATAAAACACCTTGAGGCTGGAGGGTGGTTGAGATGGGTGGTAGTTTCGTGCAGACTGTAGACGCGTGCTCGCAGGCCGTAATTATCGATGTTACATTCGCCCAACTCCCCCGAACCGGAGCCCCCCAAAAACCCCCGCAGAAACACCCCAAATCCCTTACAGTGTCCCGACCTCGCAGATGCACCGACCAAAGCTCGTCTGTTATCAAGGCAACTTTGATCATTAATTGATGTTGCTCCAAAATGTGTTTTATGTGGAGGGTTAATGGAGATTGGACTTTCAGGTCCATCTAATGTTCTAAACTTAATTAACCATTTCCTACATCCGGATACTTACTATCCTTAAGGGTTTACTATAATTTATAGATCATAACATATTCTTTCAATAAAACAATTTTTTAATCTTGATAAATGTCAGTATTTCTATACATTTCATACATCTGCAGACGTTGACAAACAATCTGTCAAGCTTAATATTAATCAAATAACTCGTTTTCAATTACACGTAAAACATAATTTGCGGTGGAAAATTGCAACAAAAAATAAATTCTACCTTATATAGGATTCTTTATGACGCGCATCCGTCATCTGCAAGCGAGGTAAAAAAAGTTGCAAGAAAACCTCGTTTCGTATCCCCTTTTTTTTCTATTCATTGTTTCGGGGTAAAAAAGGATGTAAAAAGTGTGTATAGAGAGGGAACGGAGAAACGATTTCTTTATCGACTGTCTGCGTGCTGTGGGCTGCTACCCTACCCACACTCAACCCCCCCAGACGGGCCTATCGACCGAGAGCCCGGACCTGCCTCACTCTGCCCCACTGCACCCGCATCGACCAGCACGCACAGCCGGAAGACGCGCGCGTCGCGACGCCTCGTGTTTCGGAAATGCACCAAACTACGCTTCGACTTCCCACACGTTTCCCATCTAAAAAAAAAGGAACGAATCCGTTTTTTTTTTAAAATTAATTTCTGTCGATCGATTGGGTTGCGGATTGGAAACGCAAGCCAAATTTCTTATTCCATAAATAATTAATTTGAATCGATGAGTAAATGTGTTGGCAAAATTCCATTTGTTCCTTTGTAATTAGATATTAATTCATAATTAATGAGTTTGTAAATTAAATTAATATGGAAATGTTAATCTAAAGTATTATTTGAACATTTAATAAGAAAACTTTTCGTTTTTGTGACAACACATTGTGACAGGATAATAGTATATTACGTAACGAGAATTGTAAGAAGCATATTACGTACGAGAGGAACAGTTACGCGTGACCCGTGGGGAGTGCGTAATTCCGCGTGTACGTAATTGCCTTACAACTCGAGTTATGTACTATACTTTATCTGCGACTTTACGCACTCCCCGCTTCGCGGGTCGCGCGTTCATGTTCATCTCGTATGTAATATGCTTCTTACAACTCTTGTCACGTAATATACTATTAAAATATGTTTCATTTAGCCAAAATTTTATATCTGTTTCAATAATAATTATATTATTCATGTAACGTCCTGCACGTCATGCAACAATAAAGATTATCTGTTTAATAAGCTGAGGCTATACAAAGGTTTACAAGATTAACCAAACAAGACCAAACAAGATAGACGAGACGAGATAAGACCAGACAAGACCGTGCAAGACCCTGTAAGGTCAGACAAGACCAGACGAGATCACCAAGACCTGACAAGACCAGATACCCAAATTAAGACACCCAAACAGCATCCTTCATAATCCTCCCTACGATGTTCTATATAGACTCTCCCAAGTTCCAAAGCTCCTAGACAGGCATAAATAACTACGGACAAATTTCAAAGACAGCAACAGCCCGCATTGTAGACCCGCTATGCATAAAACGAGACCACTGCACGTAGACACCCAAGTAAGACACTTTACGAAACAAACTACACGACTTAACTCATCATCTCATCTCATTTCATTCCCATTACTCTTTCCCATCGTTTTTTTTTTCTTTTTAAGGCAATTTGTATTTCCGGGCAGAAGGAGCTCGTGGTCGATAGCCCTTTGTATAAAGTATTCAATAAATATTTTTTCTCTCTCTCGCTATTTTGACAAATAATCATTTCTTGTCGGAATATATAGTTAGGGTTTTGTTATAATAATGCTGAAAATTATTTCTTATAGGAAAGTTAAAAATCAGCAGTGATGTTTAGAACTAAATTAATAATAAAGTTGAAAGTAGGAGATTATCATTACGATATCTTCGAATATGTCAATAGCTGGAATTCCAATGATATCTTCTGTTACTCTTTGGTACACTTTGCTCACACAACGCATCTTGAGCAAAGTGTGCCAAAGGGTATCAGAAGATATCAGTGAAATTCCAGCTATTGACAGATTCGGAGATATCGTAATGATAATCTCCTTCTTTAAACTTTATTATTTCTTATAATTTCTTGAAGAATTATGTGTTATATTAATTATAATATATTTTCAATATTTCTGACTGCTATATAATTTGTGATTGCTTCGTAATTTGTGACTGTTTTATAATTCGTGACTGCTTTAAAGATCTCAATTATATATTTTAACGACAATTTAAAAGACTTTCTGATTTAAATTGTAACAAATATTTTCGAAAATATGTAACATTATAAGAGACTGTTTTCAATATTTTAATTTCAAATCAGAAATAAATTCATTATTGCAATCCAGATGAATGAAATCACGAAAGAAATCCACATTTGTAAAAATAAATCATAAACATTATTAATTATTAAAATAAATCATAAAATTGATTGTTAATTAAGTAATTGATTTGTTTTGTCAGAAGGAAAATGTCTTTGCGTCAAGTGTCACCTGGTGGAACTTTTTAAAATATATAGAAAATAATATGGAAATTCGTATAATTATCTTAGCAATTTATTATTAAAATTTCATACTTTTATTTATCTTCATTATTGTTTATTTAATATTTATCACATTATTTACTATTTGCATTACTTCAAATTATTCTCTTCATTTTAATGTTGAGAATTAACACGTTGATTGCAATGGGGTCACCGATAACCGGCAGTAACTTTGTTTGTAGATTCGCGGATAACACCGGTTTCCAGCGAAGATTACTACATTACTATTCGACGAGTTAAACTACATTTTCTTCTTCTTCCTTTTTGTAAGGCATCTGCCTTGTTCTCTAATTTCTTTGAGTTGTAGCTGTGGTGATGAATTCCAGCTTTCATACCAACGTATGAACGTCCTGAGTGGACGTCCTGGTGGTCTCCTGGATCTTGGGTGACCATCCCTTGCAATTTTCGGCAATCTGTTATCGTCCATCCGTTCAACATGATCTCTCCATTCCCGAAGTCTGTTTCGGGACCATCTCACTATGTCTTGGATATCGCAAAGTTCTCGGATGTCGTCGTTTCTTTTGTGGTCCCTTAGTGTGTAGTCTGCTATGGATCTTAGAGACCTCATCTCTGCTATACGGATAATCCTTTTTTTTGTGGAGTTTTCGGTTCTTGTTTCTACAGCGTAGGTCATAACGGCTCTCACACAGGTCTTATATATGCGGACTTTGCTTTCAATGGACATGTGCTTGTTTCGCCATATTATATCTCTAAGGAAGTCTGATATTAAAGCTGCTTTGGTTATTTGAGCCTTTACTTCTTCTTGTAGGTCTCTGCTGCTCGTGATGTTGACGCCGAGATATTTGAAACTCATAACCTGGTTTATTGTATATAGCCAATTTACATCTTCTGGGCTCTTTTGAGATAGTTAACGCTTTTGACTTTGCTACCGATATCTCCATGTTGTATTTGGCAGCTGTCGTTTCGAACTGATAGAGCATTCTCTGTAGGTTGTCTTCATCTTCTGAGACCAGCATGGCATCGTCCGCGTAGCAAATTACTTTTAGTTCTTTGTCCTCTAGTGAGTATCCCTTTCCAACCTTTTTTACTTCCGTTATAAGTTCGACCATAATCGAGTGGAAGAGGATGTGAAACTACATTTTGAATTATATAATCTTGTTTAGGTTTCACCAAAAACTCAAGGGGTCAATTATTCTTATTGTTTCGTAAAATTATTGTATAAGTTACATTTTGGTAGAAGATTGTTTAAGAAAAGAAAACCTGAAATAAATTGATTATTACGATCCGGTTTTTAAGATGAATGAAAACACGAGAACTTTCCGCTTTTATGGAGGTAATTGATAAACATAATGTTCGTTGATTGATCGATTTTATTGAAAAGAAAATGTTATTGCGTTACCTCATGGAAATGTTTGGCAATAAATAGTAAATAATATAGAAATTATCATATGTATCACACGTGTGTCTTAATTTATTTCCTTCATCTTAAAGTCCAAAAATGTTTAGAGATGGAGGAATTTTCCATGGAGTGCAGGACTGTGTGTCAAATTAATACACATAAATCTTGTTGATAAACATTGATTTGTTTTGTCAGAGGAAAACGCAATTGCGTATCCTCGTGGAAAGTTTGTACAATAAATAGAGCATGATTTTTCTGTAATATTCCTAGACAATTCTCATTTAATGTTGACAATTGAACTACCTTTTGAAATATATGTTATTTAATATTTATATTGTATATTAATATTTATAATCAAATTCAATCCATCAAAAATGCACAGAATAGGTACATGGAACACAAGAAGTATGTAGGAATCTGGAAAGATACACAACGTTCTGAAGGAGATGAAGAGATTACAGATCAGTATACTTGGAATATTTAAAATGCGTTTGCCTAACTCCAGAAAAATATTATTAGATGACCATATAATCGTTTACACAGGAGAGGACAGCCCACAACACAGAAAAGGAGTCGCAATATTCATTTCTCAAGAAATTTGAAAAGCCCTTACAAATGTAGTATATTTGTCTGACCGAATAATAATGATACGACTTCAGACTACCACAACGAGATTTAACATCATACATGTTTATGCACCCACTGCAGAATACAACGACGAAGAAATTGAGAGATGATTTAGATCAGGTGTTAAAACTGACGAAGGATAACGAAATCAACATCATTATGGGCGACTTCAACGCTAAGATAGGTGAAGGAAAACATCCGGAATGACAGAGGTGATAGACTCGCAAAATTCCGTATAGAAAAGTAACTTGTAATCACAAACAAATTTTATAGGTTGCCAAAACGACGGTTGTACACATGGAGATCACCTTGTGATTCACCAAAAAAAATTGTTAGAAATCAGATTGATTTCATTTGTATCAACGAAAGATTTAGAAACTCGATACTATCTGCAAAAATATATCCAGGTGCAGATGAACCAACAGACCATAGCCTTCTATTAGTGGTAAGTGGTAAGTAAGACTGCGTTTTAAAAAGATCAAAAAGCTCAACCGAAGAACCGTGCTAAATAGGGACAAACTGACAGATGAAAACACGAGAATACACATAACAAGTATCTTAGAAGAAAAGATGTATGACTTCGAAAAAGAGCAAGGTAGCATAGATGCAATGTGGAACAGAACCAGGGAGATGCTGAAAGAAACACAGGTAGTGAATTGAGAGAACCCAGACAAAAGAAGAAGGATAGCTGGATGACTGATAACATTCTCTACCTTATGGAACAAAGACGTAAGTGTAAGTATAGAAAGGCATACGAATATAAGAGAATACACTCCGAAATAAGACGCAAAATAAGGCAAAGAAAAGCAGAATGGCATACTAAAGGATGTAGGGAGATTGAAGACTATGAGGCGAAGCACGATCTCTTTAATCTACATAAGAAGATAAAACATGTTACTGTCCGTAATCGACTGAGTCCAACTCAATATCTGGAAGATGGAAACAAAATAAGAGACGTAGCCCAACAACTTGACAGATGGAGGGAATATATTACAGAGCTTTTTGAGAATGAAAAATCTGAATGTGATATTGATGCTAAATCAGGCCCAACAATTACTAAATGCGAGGTAGAAAAAGCAATAAAACTCGCAAGAAATAGGAAAGCGACTGGACCGGATCAAGTGAGCATGAAAATTTGAAAGCTACTAGGCGATAAAAAAATAACAGCTCTGCAAAATTGTTTAACTTTATCTATGATACCGGCATATTATCATCCGATTGGTTAAATTCCACTTTTGTGATGATACCAAAGAAGTGTAAAGCTACTAGATGTAATGACCATCGAATAATTAGTTTAATGAGCCATTATTTAAAAATATTTCTGCGAGTAATTCATGGCAGGATATATAAGAAGCTAGAGGAAATTATCGGGAACAGTCAGTTCGGTTTTAGAAACGGCAACTAGAGAGGCATTATTTGGTCTTAATGCACCAATCCAAAGATGTCGCGACGTCAATCATGATGTATTCCTTTGTGCGATCGACTTAGAAAAAGCATTTGACAAAGTACGCCATGATATAATAATTCAAATTTTAAAGACGACTGGAGTAGATGGCAGAGATATTCAACTGATTGACAATTTGTACTGGCACCAGACAGCTGAAATTCGAGTGGAGCATCAATTATCGGAGGAAGTCAATGTCAAAAGTGGAGTGTGACAGGGCTGCATTCTGTCTCCCATGCTTTTCTCTATTCAGAAGATATATCCATTGAAGCTGTTGACGATGCCAGTGAAGGAATCAATATAAATGGAGTTAATGTTAATAATATAAGATACGCTGACGATGCACTAATTGTAACGAACAACGAAGAAGATCTACAAAATCTAATGAATAACATGTCCAACACCTGTTTTCAATTTGGCTTAAAACTCAATGTCAACAAAATAAAATATATGGTAATCAGTACCGCACGGGAAATCAGTACCGCACAGGTAATGGTATCATGGTCGAGGGCGCACATCTGGGAATGTTGCATAAATTTGTAGCAATTTCTGGGTAGCAACATCAACGATCAATGGGACCCAAATATCGAGATCAAAACCAGAATAGAAAAAGACAGATTGGCCTTTATAAAAATGAAAAAGTTTTAACCAGTCACGATCTAACTTTAAAATTAAGAATGAAAATGGCAGGCTTCTATGTGTTTCCAGTTCTCTTGTGGTGCTTTATGGCATGGAGGCATGGACACTAACGGAAGTAATGCTTAAACGCCTCGAATCATTCGAAATGTGGTTCTACCGACGATTACTAAAATCAGTTGGGCGGACAAAGTCAACAACAATAGAGTTCTCAATCGCTTGGAAAAAGATCTGGAAGTAGGCAAAACTAACAAAGGGCGAAAATTAGAATACTTTGGTCATTTTATAAGGCACCGGGGAAAATATGAAATGCTACACCTTATTATACTGGGAAAAATAGCAGGCAAGCGGGGCCCAGGAAGAAGGATTAGAAGGACATCGTGGTTAAAGAACTTGAGGTAGTGGTAGAGGAAGTCTACGGTTCAGCTTTTCCGGGCCGCTGCCAGCAAAACAATCATCGTCAACATGGTAGCCAACATGATAACCAACGATCGTTGAACGGTCATGATACCAGAAGAGGAAGAATATTTATTATTCACTATTCATTATTTTATAATCCTGTTTAGTTTTAGCAACAAAACTTATCTATCAAATTATAAATTGTAATTTATAATTGAAAAGTTACGGTAACATCACGGTTTAGAAAATGCTCCGCTAAAATTAATAAAAATTAGTTGGAATTATAAAAATCTGGAAAATATGAAAACCATGGAGGAGCTCAGGTGACAGTAACAATCAAGAAACTTGATCCTGGATGTACTGTGTACATCTGACCATCCATATTAAATTACTGATAGTGCTAGAGCCGTGGAGGAGCCCAGAGGACTTAAACACCGACGTATCACCTACAAATTTAATTTCTGTGCGTGGACAAAAGACCTTTTCATAGTTGATATTTTTATGTGCGCATGCGTCAATTTCCGCCATGTTATACGTCAAAATTGCCCGAACTCTTTGAAGTATAACCTTAATATTTGCCCAAAACTTTCATATTCTCGCCTTTCAAACTTGACAGATGCGCATGCGCTTAACTAACCGTAAAAAGGTCCATTAATTGAACTATTTTCGCTATTACCTTCTCTGAAATCTGACAAATTAAATTAACTTGACATTAGTGAATGACATATTTTGGATAGCATACTTGTGATAAAACATCTTTGGAATTACTGAACCTCTCGCCGCGTACGTTTTTCGGAGTTTTTGAACTTGGAGTTTAAAAAATACTAAAGAAATTTTCGGAAGATATAACATGTGCCACATAAATATTATTTCTATTCATTTAGAATGAATAGAATAATAAAAATAATAAATAAAATGGTCAACGGTCTCGATGGCAGAAGAGGACATTTCCCAATGGCAGAGAGGGCGGAGGAACCGAATCAAATCCACTTCCCGTCTAACTTGCAGCAAGCGGCAAGTGGTCAGCGTCTGATCACCAGAGGTGCGGCTGTAAAAATGCTCCAGGTACTCACAATCCCTGGTTCTAAACCACTAGCGAAAGCTAGAAGATTACATAAAAGCAGACATGATTCGTACAAGTAAAGACAAAATTACCCCAGGTGGACGATCCACCAACTCTAACATTGCAACCAAGTATTCGGATTCTGGGGAGCTTGGGCTTATACTACTGACCGAAATGGTCGGAAGAACGTAAACAAGCCTTTTCGGAAAGAATGAAAGCTTACCTAAGTTTTTCCAGTGTGCTCGTGATTTTAAAAACCAGAAGAACGCCAAGAAAACTTGGTTGAATTGTCTGCTTAACGTGTTCCATTATTAGGAGAATACGCTAATAATAATAATAAATTCAAATTACATTGAAAGAAGAAAAAATATGTTTATTGTTTTCATAATATAGGGGAGAGTTGCCAAATTCGTACCACTTAATTTCGAAGGTAGTTTAAATATTCTGTAGTAGGAATTCTAGGAAATATTATGATTTACAGATAGAATTGGTGAAACCATCCTACGTTATAGAAAATCATGCAAACTTAAAACAAACGGAACACAGCCTGAATATATAAATATATTCAGCCTTTCCCGAATTGTTATAGAGCTCTGGAAAGGCTGAATGTATTTATATATTCAGGCTGTGTTCCTTTTGTTTTAAGTTATTATGATTTACATCTATTTATTAACTATCGAAGTTGCAATTTAATATGATTTTTTAACTATTCCTTGATAGAATATTGTGATATGAACATTTTTCTAGGTAGGTAGGTTTAAGTGGCAGCTAATGCTCACATAGGCCTCAGATGGGCCCGTTGTGTTACCACGGTACTTGGAGTACAACCCTCCTCAGGGGATTTTGTCAAACCATTTCGAGCCGTGGATGAACTTCATGAGAGTCTGCGCATCTAGTGATGCGAGGTCAGAGAGATCATCCAAGAAAGGTCGGCCTAAGAAGAGCAATCGTGTTGCGGTCAGAGAGGGGCATTGGTATAGGTAATGCTGAACACTCTCCTCTGCCTCCTCGTCCAGGCAGCCTCTGCAGTAGTCCTGCTTCGCTATGCCCAGTCTCTCAGCGTGCTTGCCAATGGGGCAGTGTCCCGTGATGACTTCCACTGCCAGTCTGATATCGTTTCTTTTTAGAGAGACGATGTTGGTGCTTCTTTTCCTGTTTCGGTGAGGCCATATTTGCCTGGTTGCCTCGCAGGTGTCTTCATCCCTCCACCTTTGCTCCGCTAGGTTTGAGGTTATTTCGGCTATGGTCTCCTTGCACGAGGCAAATGGAATACCAATATCCTGTAATACTTCGGTTGAGTGCAGGTTTGTGCCGTTCTTTGCAAGCTCATCCGCTTTTGTGTTACCTGGGATCCCGCTGTGGCTTGGTACCCACATGAGTCTCACGTTTGTGTGTGCTGCGAGCTCATTCAGCTTTCTCCGACAGTCAGAGACCACTGTTGAGTTGGTGCACACGCTAGTAATTGCCCGGAGAGCAGCTTGGCTATCGGTGTAAATGTGGATCTGTTCACCAGGATCCCCATTTACCAGCAGCCACTCTGCTGCCCCTTTTATGGCGGTTACCTCCGCCTGTAGAACGCTGCAGTAGTCTGGCAGGCGTAAGCTAATTTTGAGGTTGAGGTCGTTTGAGAAAACTCCGCTGCCCACTTTGTCCTCCCTCCGTGAGCCGTCTGTAAAGACCTGCGTGTGTCCTGCTGGTACCTCTTTCTTTTCCATCCACTCCTCTTTAGAGGGTATGTGGTATGAGAAGTTGTTGCCAAAAGCAGGTGTTGCTAGACATCGGTCTATGTTTTTGGGCGCCCCTTTAAATTCATTGATTATTCCGGCGTGTCCACGATAGTCCGATGTCAACATTCGCACTGACTTTAGTCTAAGTGCTGTGGTAATGGCAACTTGCTTGCCCATTAAATCGACCGGGGCTATGTCCAGGATTGTCTCCAAGGCTTTCGTAGGCGTCGTTCTCATGGCTCCCGTTATCATGAGCGCCTCTATTCTCTGCACTTTTGTAAGCGCCATTTGATGGACTCTTTTGCCTTTCTTAGTGCCGGCCACCATATGAAAACGCCGTAGTAGAGTATTGGTGTAACTACGGCTCTGTATAGCCAGAAGGTAATCTTGGGGTTGAGGCCCCAAGATTTCCCCACCGTTCTCTTGCAAGAGTACAGCGCCACCGTTGGTTTCCGTACTCTTTCGTTTATGTTGAGCTTCCATGATAACTTTCGGTCTAGTATGAGACCTAAGTACCTGGCGCTCTCACCTTTTACGCCACACCTTTTGCACCATTGCGCTAGTTTCGATATAGCCCCTTCAACAAGTTGCGACATTGTATTGAGGTGTTTCCCTGAGGCCGCTATTGCTACGTCATCCGCATAGGCGACGACCCTGCAGCCGGATTTCCTAAGTTGGACGAGCAGCTCATTTAGCGTGATGTTCCAGAGGAAACAAAACCGTCTCATTCTCTACTTCTATGATAAAAGGAGCAGCCAGCGGTTATGTTGAAGACATGCAATTAATATTTCTTTTTCTGATTTGCTTTGCTTTCATTGCAAAAAGCTCCTTCTTGTAGTGGCTAAAATTTGACATTTTCAAGTAGTTTATTGTTATCTTGAACTAAACTTAAGTTAATTTCTAAGAAAATGTCTAAACTTTACGGCAGCCCATTAGTGGCGCCGTGGCATCCCTAAGATGTACACCGGTTTAAGAACACTGGTATATGCTTTATTTCTGTTTTGGTATAAAATTGTTTATGAAAATAAAACCAGAAATAAATTGATTATTACGATGCAGTTTTTAAGATGAATGAAAATACAACTTTCCGCTTTTATTGATAAACATAATTTCCGTTCATTAATCGATTTGTTTTGAGCGAAGAAAATGTTCTTGCGTCACTTGAAACCTTTGGCAACAAACAGTAAATAATATAGAAGTTATCATATGCATCAAACGCGTGCCTTAATTTATTTTCTTCATTTTAAAGTTCGAAAATTTTCCATGGAGATAATTGATACACATTATTTTTGTTGATAAATCGATTTGTTTTGTCAGAGGAAAACGCAATTGCGTAACCTCGTGGAAAGCTTTTAAAATAAATAGAAAATGTTTTTTTCTGTAATATTCCTTGACAATTCTGATTTTATGTTGAGAAGCGAACTAATTACCTTTTGAAATATATAATCCCGTTTAGTAGCAAAAACTTATCCTTAAAATTGTAAATTGACAATATATTGGAAGCAAAATATGTTTATTTATGATATAGGATTTCATCAACAAGGTATCCTCGAGAAGGCAGATCAACGCATATTTCTATCCGCAAAAACCTCAAAAAACCTAACAATTAACGGGTCACTAACTTGTGCCTCCATGAAATTAAAACGAGAAACTACATGCAAATAAAATTAAGACCATCTAAAAGACGCTCTCTATAATTGTTTTAATTCGCATCACGTACTTTTAAAATATTCGTAATAATTAACAACAACTACCACAACCAAAGTGCAAATCGAATTTAAATTCATTGTTAATATAAACTTTTGTACATAAAGTGGTAACTTGATAACGAGTATGTCCTTCCGAATCATAATACGAATCACGGCATTACACCGTCTTGGCATGCTTCGCAAAAATTTTCTTCTTGTGGGTCTTTTTGTGGTATAACGATTGCTGCTGGATGGTGTAAGCAGGATGTGGGCCACCACGAACACGTCTGTCGAGCATATCCCAAACATACTCTATGAGATTTAAATCAGGACTTAACGCAGGCCACACCATTGTTTAAGTTTCCAGTTCTTGTAGGAAGTCTAAAGTGTTTCGCGCAGTATATGGGCTCGCATTAACAAAAGTTTGGACTTTTTCCACATTCGACAGAGACAACATGTTCTCCTAACACATTATCCACATAAAGATTAGCGTTAAGTTTTCCTTGAATTACAAGAAGGTCGGTTCTACTGTCGATACTAATCCCACCCCAAAACCATAACTGAACCACCTCCACATTTTTCAACTTCCTGAACAGTATCAGCTGCGTAGTGTCCTCCTGGGCGTCCGTAAACACGTACTCGGCTATCATAACGAGTAATACGGAACCTTGATTCATCCGTGAAGAGCGCAGACTTCCACTGTCGAAGTTACCATGCAACATGTTCACGAGAAAAATTCATCGTGCTTCGTGTCAAAGAGGGTTTTCGGGCGGGTCGTCTTGCCGTGACCTATTCCCTCAACCTATTCCTAATTGTCTAGTCTGACACAGTGACACCATGCGTCGTCCTGAGGGAAATTAAGAGGTTTTTCGTAGAAACTCAATTGCAAAGAATCGTAATCAGTGAAAATCGGTCTTAATTTTGAGATGTTTTTCTTTTGTGACGTTACCCACCGCGCCTGTATCCAAGTACATGTTCCACAATGGCTGAATAACAGACAGGCTTACGTTGAAGTTTCTTGAAACTTGACAAAGGCTTTCGCCATTTTCAATTAACGTTATAGCACGTCATAACAACTTACACTTCATTGATATGCCTCATTTTCACTTAACTTAAGTCAGACTGTCACTTGCAAACATTTTTGTCCGTATATTCATCTGAACAAGGTCTTACCAGCTCTTTGAATCAAATTTGGGATACATTATTTCACTTTAGTTTAGGTAGATCTTGTTAATTATTACGGATATTCCGGAAGTATGCGATGCTGATAATTCCCTATGTGCTAATTAAATCAATTAAATAGAGCGTCTTTCAGATGTTCTGAATTTTATTTGCATGTAATTTCCAATTTGCAATGTAGTAAAGGGGGAGAGAGAGATTATTGCAACAAATGTACACCGCAAAAAGAACGCAAAGAAATGATTATTAGACAATAGTATATTTTGTAACTAGGGCGAAAGGTCGTCAATTTTTTGCGAGAGCGAAATTGTGCGCACGAACTAAGTGAGTGCAGTGCGCACATTCACGGGATAGTGAAATTGACAATTTCGCCCGTTTTACAAACAATATTTTTTATTACCCATGCTAGGGGATTTATCTTACAAGCTTGGGATCCAGGGGCCGTAAAAAAATGAAGAATTTGCTTTTTCAATTATCTCCGGTGGTGTGGATTCGTCATAACAACTCTCTTCGGTCTCCCATATCACCATAGAATTTACTCTCAATTTAAAACTTTTCTTTACTATTTCATTATTATTTTGTAACGAAAAAAAATTCTGACATTTCACGTCACTTTTTTAATGTGAAACAATTAGATTATTAATGTGAAACAACGAGACGTGACATTTCTCATATTAATTAATGTATGTCAGGAAGTACTTTTCGGGCATGAGTAATAAAAAAGCTTTTACTGGCTTACACTACTTTCTTGCGGTACACAGTTTGGCAGACACTGACACTAAATTATATACATAATTAAAGTTTTATTAATAATATACTATTTGTAGTTATTTTGAAACGAAGGCTGTAAGAATTAGAGATAAATATTAATCTGAAATTTAATAATGAAATTGAACTTGAAGACAGCTGTAATAATATTTGTTAGTTTTAAGTTATGAAAAGTAGATGTATAATTTAAGTTTTCGCATGTTCTGTTCTGGTAGAAAAAAATAAATGATTAAATAAAATATTAGGGAATGACGTGCATAATTAAAGTTGAAGTTTGTGTGTGTGTGTAAAATTGATGCTTTCCGTCATCGATATAAAATATGAATCGCTGCAAATTATATAGACTTTCCCCTCGCGGCGGTGGCAAACTTTGTTTATAATCAAATATGAGTTATTGAAATTTCCAATTGCTCTAACATCCAAGTACGCCGCTAATTACGGAAACTTGCCCGACTAAAATGTGTACTTTGCGCCAACGTGCAATAATTGAATAATTTAGCGAAATGCGCTCGGCCGGTCGAACGTTTCGCGCTTTATCTTATATTCGCCGCACCGAAATCTCTCGCATAATTTCACCGAGAAACCGCTCGCTGCACTTATCAAGAACACACGAAACTTTTTTCTTCCGCAATTTCGTCCTTTTTTGCCCGCAACACTTTCCTCTCTTTTTCTCCCACGCCTTCCCCGAGCGCACAAAAAATAGGTATCACAGAAAAAAGAGAATCGCCAATGGAAATTAAAACGTATTTTCTGTTATCACGCTAACTATTTAAAATGCCTCCACCTATTTTACTTACATTACAAAAATTAAAAACCACTGCAATATTCACCTTCATTAGTCTTATTTAGACGGAAAAAAACAAACAAAAATACACAAGCGCAAATGGAAATACATAAGATATAATGTCATATAATGTTAATACATAATGGAAATAAATAACAAATAATTAATTGAAAAATTATTCTTCTTCTGTTACCTTACAGGTATGTGCGTTACCGAATTATCATTTATTGAAAAATTGTTAATGTTTTGTTTATTGCTGCTTGGCATATGTCACAAAACTTTTGAATTCTGGGCCAGTTTCTGATGTTCCTAAGCCATGATAGCTGTTTACGCCCGTTGCCCCTTCTGCCTTCTATCTTTCCTTCGGGTATGAGCTGTGGAGTTCGATATTTTGGCCCCTTTAGTATGTGGCCCGGATACCCGATCTTGCGCTGCTTGATGGTATTGAATGGTAATCTGTCCACTCCTACCCTTATCAGTACTTCCTCGTTGGTAATGTTGTCTACCCATGGGATATGGAGCATTTTTCTGAGTGTCCACATCTTGAGCGCCTCGATCTTGTTACTGCATGCTATTTTTATCGTCCAGGTTTCTGCTCCATACAGTAGGACTGGCCATACGTAGCATTTGATCATTCTGTGGCGGATTTCTAAACTTAGGTTTTTATCGCATAGCAAGGGACATAGTTTGTTGAATGTCTGTCTGGCTTGTTCTACCCCTCTCTTGATCTTTTGTAGTGGGTCTCATCTGTCGTTAACTAGTGGGCCTAGTTATTTCGTGCTCGAAGTTCTTTCGATTGTCTTCCTCTCTACTGTGATGGACGCTCCTGCCTGATTATCAAGGCTTATAACCAGAAATTTTGTTTTGGATCTGATCATTCTTAGTCCGTCCTTTGAGTCCTTTCTTTTTATGTTGTTCATAAGTAGCTTTAGGTTGGTTCATTGGTTGTTCATTCTGACGTTGGCCGACTGTTGCCAGTACAGGTTTTGAATTATCCTTACGTCTTTTTCATCTATACCAGCTCTTTTTAGGTATCCGATGAAACGTTCGTGGTTCATATTACCGAACGCCTTTTTATAGTCGATGAAGCACTGGAAGATGTCCTCTCTTTGGTCATAGCACTTTTGTACCAATGTGTTTAGGCAGAATGTTGCTTCGTGTGTACCGGTGCCTCTTAAATCCGAACTGAGTGTCTCCGCTTAGCCCTTCAAGTTTACTAAATAGCCTAGTTTGTATGATATGTAGGAATATTTTTAGAAATTGTAGGAATATATTGGCCTGTGATCTTTACATTTGGGTGCTGTTTGCATTTTGGGAAGCATTATCAACGTGAACTTAAGCCATTGCTTTGAAAGTTGTCCATAAATCTGTTTGTATAGTTTTAAAATTATGTTTATGTTTTTCTCCTGTATCTGCTTGAAATATTCTACGTAGATATCGCCTGGACCTGGTGTTTTGTTGTTCTTTACAACCTTAATGACGTGTACTAGTTGGATTTTTAGAATTCTTGGCCCTGTGAGGTCATGTTGCGTTGGGCTGGTTGTTGCCTCCGGCCTATCATCATCGAAGAGCTTTTTGAGATAAATGCCATAAATTTTGCCATAAATTGCATTTTTCCGTGTCATTAATTATTGCTTCGTTTTGTTCATTTGTGATGTGGGTCGGCTTTCCCCCTTTGCGTGGTCCTGCTATTTCTTTAATTTTTCTGTGTTTGTTGAATACATCGCCTTTCTCTTGTAATCCCTCTACTTCTTTACATCTTTGCTGCATCCAGGAATCTTTGGCTATTCTCATTGCCCTGCGTATTTCCTTATGCACCACTTTATACTCGGCGTGTTTTTGCTGAGTTTTTAGCCCTTTGCCTTGTTCCATCAGCAGAAGGATTTCTTGTGTCATCAAGTCCTGTTTTTTTTGTTGCTCCGGGCATACCCAATGATGTTGTGTGCTTCCGACGTTATCACTTATTTGAGGTGTTGCCATGGGCCTTCAACTGCTTCCAGTTGTTGTGCCTCTCTTATTTTTGTGTTTATGGGGTTGGAATATGCGGTTTTCACCATTAGTTCTTCTGTTAGTTTGCGAATGTTGATTACTTTTTTAACTTAGATGTTTTCATATAGAGGGTCTACCAGATACAGAGAGAACACCAACTGAAGTAACCGACTACTCACTATGGAAAGCAATGAGAAAAATACAAATCCCACCAATTAGACAAGAAACCGGTAAATGGGCCAGGGTTAATAAAGAAAAGGCTAAAGTCTTTGCTCAACGTCTGGAGAAAGTTTTTTAACCAAATCCCACAGTACCTCCCACACAAGAAGATAATGACATAAACGAACCACTAGAAGGTCCATACCAAATGGAATCTCCAATAAAAAAAATCACAATAAAAGAAGTATCTTCCGTAATTAAAAAAATAATATATAAAAATCTCCTGGATACAATCTAATCTCTGGAAAGAGAGTGCGAGAGCTGCCGGAAGAAATAATACGATTTCTCACTATGTTGTTCCATGCAGCGCTACACTTGAGTTACTTTCCTGCGCAGTGGAAACTACCCCAAATACTTCTAATAACAAAACCAGGTAAAGACCAAAAAGTAGTTACCTCTTACAGGCCTATAAGTCTGTTGCCCACTTTCCCAAAAATATTCGAGAAACTTTTACTAAAACGACTAATCCCAATTCTACTGGACAAAAATCTAATCCCACAACATCAAGTAGCGTAGGTAGAGCAAATCCATAGAAATCGTTAGATTATATTAGTGTGGACTTTGAAGCGAAGAGATACTACTCAGCAGTATTTCTAGATATTGCACAAGCGTTTGACAAGGTGTGGCATACTGGACTGATATACAAGATCAGACAGCAACTTCCACATCACTTGTATGAAATACTTGAATCATATTTAAGTGATCGATATTTTGCAGTCAAAAACAAGGACGAGGTAAGCGATCTAAAAGTAGTTCAAGGCGGTGTACCACAGGGAAGTGTACTTGGCCCAGTACTCTACTTTCCATACACCGCATATCTGCCCACCCCAGTCCACACTTTAGCAGCAACATATGTAGATGACACAGCGATAATGGAATCGCATTCAGATCCAGTCGTGGCAGCAAAACGAATCCCACTGCATCTTAATGCACTAGAAAGCTGTCTAAAAAGGTGGAAAATCCGAGCAAATGAGTTAAAATCGGTCTATGTCACCTTTTCCCTCAGAAAGGAAACCTGTCCACCAGTAAAATTGAATGCCCGAGAGATACCTCAATCAGACTCGGCGATTGAACAACTCACATGGCGAAAGCAAATATGGACAAAAAGAAAGTTTATTTAACTGAATCTTAAACTAAGGAAAATGTATTAGCTACCCGGTCCAAAATCAAAACTCTTATTGGAAAACAAGTTTCTACTATATAACTATGTTGTGAAACCGGTATGGGAGTGATCAAATATCCAGATATTAGAAAGGTGTCAATCAAAAACCATAGGAATGATAGTAAATGCACCGCGGTTTGTTACAAATAGTATCATTAACCACGAACTTAACTTTAAAGTAGCGAAAGAAGTGATCGAAGAACATTCCAGCACATAATCTGATAGACTCAAAGTACATCCGAACACTCTCGCAAGCCGACTTCTCACTGGACATGGAATTCTAAGATTGAAACGCAGACTCCCGCTTAATATGCTAATATGAGTGCCGTAGAATGAAGAGATATTTACCACTGAGTAAATACTTACGTAAATAAGAGTTGACGATATTACAACAAATTTAATTATTGTCGTTAGACAGATCATAAATAATCCAGAGGAATTTATAAAAAAAGATGTTTTCTGTTTTACTAAATGAAGGGTAGTGTTTGCTATAATTGGGTTGTGGTCTAAAGGGACATCTGCTCCCGGGCATGCGGCTACTCGTTTGATGTAGAGGCGAAATCTTTTGTTCATTATGATGAAATCGTAACAATGTGACCTGGTCTGTGATGGGAGGATGTCCATGTGTATAAACGGCGTTTCGGCATTTGGAACAATGTATTTGTTGGTATGTACTTATTGGTTTGGAAGAACTCTACGAGTCAGTCCCCTCTGACATTTCTAATACCTAGGCCAAATTCTTCCCCAACTACGTCTTCGTATCTGCCTTCTCCAATTTTCGCATTATAATCGCCCATTATTATGTTTATGTCTTCCCTCTTGGTCTGCTTAAGTGTTGCTTCTAAGCATCTGCAGAATTCTTAGCACTCTGCGTCCGGTTTCCCCGCCGTGGGGGCGTACACGTGAATTATGTTTAGTTTTACTGGCTTGGTGTTAAATTGTAAGAACATGATTCTTTCCGAAATTGGCAGGAAATTATATAGAGATTTCTTAGTGTTGTTGTCCACCACAACAACCACTCCGTGTCTATGATGTTTGTCTGTTTCGTCGCTACCTTAGCAGTACATAGTGTGGTTAGACATTGTATGTATTCCATTCTTGGGCCATTTCACTTCACTGATGCCCATAATATTGACTTGTAGTCTTTGTATTTCTTGCGTTAGGTTGTTAATTTTTGCTGGTTCATAGAGGCTGTTAACATTCCAGGTTGTGATTTTTTTTATATTTTCTTTTATCTGGAACCGGAAGATTCTTGGCACCCGCTCGCCGTTTAATGCCTGTCCGTTACTGAGGGCCGTACTTTGTGTTTGATTCTGCATAAATGATAATTGGTCATGGGGAAGTTTTACGCTTGGTGGTTTCCCGTTTCATCGCACGCCGCAGTACCACAACCAATAAAACTGCTCTAGTCATGCTTGAGAAAGTCCATGTGATGAGCCGCTTCAGGATCATTTCCTATTCGTCTCATCTTGGTATTGGGGGTCGCTGCTGCTCTCCCCCAGTGCTAGTTTTGGTCCGCCCCTGGTATTGGATTTCCCAGATTATTATTTCCCTATCCGCCACTTGGGGAGGCGCCCGATAGGAAAATAGCAAAAACCCCACACGGGGTTGAGTAACTGAAAAATAATTATGTCAAAATGCAGCTATTTTTAAACAGACACCAAGGTACAGACACAGATAGCAGATCTGTAATCGGTTCCGTTTTTTATTTCATTTCCATAAGCGCTGAGAATCCTAAATCGTGAAGGTATGGTGATCCTACAAGAGAGATTTAACGAATGTAAAAGGTTTTCCAATAAGAAATGAAATTAAAATGATTTTAGATACAACCAAACCATTTTATTATCTTAACCTTTAAGTATGGACGTCAAATTTTTTTAACACTAGTGCGGACGGGTCTCAGGCTACCTATATTCACAAGTAACATTTTTCTAGAAAGTAATTTCGAATCACGTGAAAACCATATCTGTATTTAAAAATGGGGCCCTAATAAGAAGAAAACCATTTCTGTATCTGAAAATAGGTCCCTAATAAGAAAAAAAAACAGGTTTTTATAATCCACTTTCTGAAACCGCGCGGAGCCTGTGAGTCTCCACGTCCATACTTAAAGGTTAAACTACAATCGATAACATTTACTTTTTTAGAATAACAAGTCGTTCAATTGTCCGCCTCCAAGACAATACAAATGATAACTAGTGACAGGTATAACTTTATTACCATAGTTTTACCTATTAGTAGTTTAGCTACTAATAGGTTTTCCAATAAGAATGATGTGAACTATGGTAATAAAAGAATTGAAAGTAGGAGATTATCACTACGTTATCTTCAAATCTGTCAGTAGCTGGAATTACACGGATATCTTCTGTTACTGTTTGGCACACCCCGCTCAAGATCCGTGGTGTGAGCCGTTCGCTGCGCCAAAGCAAGTATCGGGAACGGTCAAGACCGATTTTTGTCAGGGGCTGAAGGCCAAAAGTTATTATGGCAGAGTAAAGAAAATAAAGTTAGAATTTGTGTAATTACTACCTTAGAGTCCAAGATAAGAATATCTCGTTGGCTCCTCATCCAACGGGAACTCTTATCTGAAGGCAAACTGACAGATAGCGTAAATTCAGCCCCTGAGAAAAATCGGTCTTGACCGTTCCCGTTACTTGCTTTGACGCAGCGAACGGCTCATACCACGCATCTTGAACGGGATATGCCAGAGAGTAACAGAAGATATCCGTGTAATTCCAGCTACTGACAGATTTGAAGATATCGTAGTGCTAATCTCCTACTTTCAATTCTTTTATTACCATAGTTCACATCATTCTTATTGGAAAATCTATTATCAGCTAATCGGCTCCAAAGCAAAATTAAAAATTCTAACAACCCTAGCACAGAAAATAAAGCAAAGTCGATTAAATTGTCTACTGTCTTACTTTGCGAATCGATTGATGACCCACATGAAAATTTTATAACCAAATTATGAAAAATAGAAGAAAATGATGCTAATAGGTTTTCAAATATAATATAAGTGTTTAAATCTGTTTGGGAAAGCCAATCCAACTGTGAGTTTTTAAGTTTCGTGATCCGCAGTTCCAGCTTGGAAGTCTTCGAACATTCAACAACAGCAACCAGTTATTTTCGTTAAGAAGTTCAAATTCAGAATGTGCAGTATCGAAGATGGATATTATTTCGGTTTGCACCGAGATAGATCGTAAAATAAATGGCAGCCTCGGAAAACCTCACCAAACAGAAGTCTCACCAGGCAGATTCCTTCAAAACTTATCGCACTTCTGTATTAAACAGTAATAGTATATTATGTAACGAGAAGAGAAGAAGAAGCATATTACGTACGAGCGGAACTGTCACCCACGATCCGCGTAGCGTGGAGTGCGTTATTCCGCGAGTACGTAATTGCCTTACAACTCGAGTTATGTACTATACTTTATCTGCGACCACACTAATTTGTTTCTATTTAATAAGAAAAATATGTTTGTTGTAATAAATACATTTCTTATTAGGTACATTATTTAACATTATAATAAACAAGCAGTTGTATTTTCATATATAACTGTTACTCGACATTATTTAACTTTATAGAAATGAAAAGAAATACATTCTTAATTGTTACATATCTTATTATTTAGTACTTATTTGGGTTAAACTGGAATAAGAGTGCTTATAGATATAGTCAACCCAATGTACGCAATGTCAATTTCCGTTAGTTTGAATTATCGCACGGGGGGCGCTGAAAGTATGAGCACGTAGTAGCAGCTCTCAACCAATCAACGATTCGTAAACCAAACGCACGTGTGTGTTATCAATCATAATTTAACATTAATTGCGGACTGTTACATACGTGTGTATTATGATGTATTTACATAGTCCACAAACTGTACAATAATGGGCATGTACAATAGTGGTCGTAGATAAAATAAATAGCAGCCTCAGAAAACTTCACCAGGCAAATTCTTTTCGAAAGTCGTCGTCATACACTTACTTCTGTATGAAACAGTCATCCATAGTTTCACTTAGGAATGCAAAAAATATCTAGTTTCTAATCTAATAGTAGAATTGGTAGAAATAATATCCGAAAGATGCGCAGCGTCGTGTGTACAGATAAAGCCTTCCAGCACAGGTTCCCGTTTAGAGAACCGAAGGTAATAGCAGTTTGACCTATCCAACTGTCTACGTCTGTTGGTGATTTTACAATCTTCTCCTTTAGTATTGCACCGACATATTGTCCTGCTGTATAATCTAATTGTCCTCCTGTGTGTCGATTACTTACTCTTTAATCATGTATGCCTAGTGTTATCTTATTTGTTTGCCTAGTCTTTCTTTTGTTGGTTTTTGTTAGTATAGCATAAGAGGTGTTACAAGCAAAATTCATTGATAGCAAAGTATTTGGTTAATTGTCAGTTATAAATAGTTTTAGTGATAGTCTTGTAGAAGAGTACGAAATTCCTCCAGTAATTAAACTAATTTGTTGGTGTGTGTGTAAAATGCGCGTCGCTTGCATTTACGTTTCTGTAGTACATAGGTATTTATTTATGGTGACATCGAATGAGAAGTATCGCGTTAATCTTTCCGGGAATATATTGATATAATCAGAGTGCGTGTAAGTAAAATGCTAAACAGCATCTTGTGTTTGGGTGTCGAGCACGTACCTTTGATTCCAAGAAAATCTTTGTAAAATTAAACTGGATACGCGATTCTTTCACCGTGTTGCAAAAACACGCTGAAATTACGCATTTTTATGCAGAAAAAAAAACAAAAGCCGATTACCATTTCCAACGAATTCCCCCTTTTCTTATATTTTCATTAAAGCAGCAAAGAGTTATTCCTTTGTTTGGCGTAAAACTTTATTAGGCCATTGGATTGTAATTTATGAAGGGTGAAATGTGCCTGTAGGGGGTGGGTGCATGTGCAGCGCTGTGCACTTCAAGACTTGTTTATTGTCCGCCACCACCTAATGTCGGATTCGCACGAGCTTCGTTGCAAATAATCAAATATACACCAGACGTTTATACATTTCACCCCAGGAATTTCGAACGTGCTCCAACAACATCCCTTACACACCGACACTACACATTATTACCTTAATTAATCATAAATTATTATAACTACATAAATTGCATTTGCTTGATGTAAGATTCCAGACAAACAAGACTACACAGACAAGACTAAACACACAAGACTAGACAGACAGGAGTAGACAGATTACACTAGACAGACAAGACTATACAGACAAAACTAGACGGACAAGACTAGACAGACAAGAGTACACAGACAAGACTACACAGAACTAGTAAGGTTAGGTTAGATAGACAAGACTAGGCAGACGAGACAATACAGACAAGACTAGAGATTCAAGACTCAACGGACAAAACTATGCTAAGAACAAAATTAGACAGACTAGACCAGACAGACAAGTCTAGACATATAAGACTAGACAGACCAAATTAGACAGACTAGACCAGACAGATAAGTCTAGACAGACAAGACTAGACAGACAATACTGGACAGACAAGGCTAGACAGACAGGACTAGACAGAGAAGACTAGACGGACAAGGCAAGACAGACAAAGCTAAATATACAGGACTAGACAGACGAGACCACATATCAAATGACTGGAAATCATGTTTTTATTATTACAATACAAAGTTAGTTTAGTATAAATCTCAATTAATTTTGTTATGGTAGGTAAGTGCGGAATAAAATATTGTTGTGACTTCAAAATGGATAGCATTGTGATTGTAGTAGGCAAGTCGAAATAAGTAAGTAGGAATGTCCGTTTTAATGGGCGATAAGAGCGCAGAGCTGCTGATATTTGCATACAGAAGTGCATTAATCATCTATCCTTGTTAACAAGTCGCTACATTGCAGGTGGTTGATGCTAATAACAAACTTGCTTATGTTATCCGAGAGTATCTCTCTACTTTATAGCTGGCTGCTATAAAAGATGAAGATAATTTCTGCCGTCATTTTTGTACGGAACCTTTCTGCTATGTAATTAACACTACGCGAAGACGCGGGATCGATATTAACGTTATTAATTGTTTGATTATTATGCGTTCTCCCGCTACGTGTCATTAATTATTTTATAATTATTGCGTACGTTTTAATTTGCATCGCGTTGTAACATTGCTTGGCGAAATAAAAAGGAAGAGGATGAATAATTCAGGATCTCCTTATAAATACATAATTCTCCGGCTGAATTAAGTGATACTTTTTTTTCATTCGCTTTTAGGTGGAAAGTATTTTGTTGAAACAAGAAATATAAATTATGGTCGGTGTGTAATTTCGAAATCACTTCACAAACTAATTTTAAAGTAATTTAATGTGCAAATTGGTGCTAATAGCCAATAAAGGGAACGTAATTCATGTGCAGATGCACCAATTTTTTTTAATGGACTAGAGCTGCTAGAGTCGTATAAATTGGAACAAGTTCTGCACCGGCCGCCGGTTTGTTGCATATTATTTATTGGTGGTGTCGGTTTGTGCAGTCAAGATTGCGATCTCGCGATCTGTTCGGGAGGTTGTCCACTTGTTTTGTTCGAATAATTCGTGATCACGATAAACAGTAGTTCGCGATAAGTCATATGAATAATGCGCTGCCTTTTTAACGGCCCATGCACAATGCCTTGTCAACATTTTTTCCTTCTTCTCCCTCTTTATACATATTTTCTCTTCCGCTCCTTCGCTCACAGATTACATAACTAAACAACACATTCACGATCTGCTATCTGATCTGGACCAAAAAACACATCGGTAGCTTATAATACACATTCCTCTATCTTTCGCTGCATCTACATTACTGCCTCCTCTTTTTCTATGCACTATTTCTGAGAATAAGTGAAGAAATGCAGAAAACCATTTGCATTTAGATTGCAAAATAATACACGATTCTCAAAAACTATCCTGTTCTTGATACGTCCAGCCCGGCACACGAATACTTGAGACTCATTCAAACATATTAATAGATAAGATGAAACGATTATAAATACATGAAACTAGATGCTATAAAGATAATTCCATGGCATAATTTATTTTTAACATTCGTTTGTTTGGTAATGTGTGTCTAGTTTTGTTCGTCTAGTCTTGTATGAGTCTTAACTGCCTAGTTCTAGCCTTGTCTATCTAATATTGTCCTTAGAGTATCGTCTATATAGTCCATTCTAGGAGTCAGCAGACTTTCAATTGAGAAGAGCCAGATTCTCATGGAAATGGGATAACGAGGGTATTAAAGCAAGCACTTTCGATAGCTTGAACAAGAGGTCTACTCTAAAAAAAACGCACATATATCAATCTTCAGATGTTAATTGTTATTTAAGTATTAATACTAATTTGACGTATTAATCATCATTCTAAAGCTAACTTAATCTGGTTTATGGATTCTGTTAACTTACGCGAAAGTTCCTTCTATTTTCAACAATATTGTCGTTTTGCTGTGACACTATTAACTTATTGTTAAGCGGCCCATACACTATACAACTTGTTGTACAACTAACGTGTCAAGTCTTCCAACGTGTTGTAGCTGTAGGCCCTACACTGTCATACCAAGTCTACCAACATTAGTTTTGAGGTGAAATTTGATCTGCACGGATCTTGTGCGAGCTGTGCGACAATAATATTTCTTGGTCATTTAAGAAATCATTTAATTCATCTAAATACCATAATATTAGCTCGTATACATCATCAATTCCTGCACCAGATTTGTTCCATCTTTTTCAGTTCTCTTCCATAACAAGTCCGCATATTATTTATTCTATTTTTTTACATCATCTAAAGATGCATTTTCATCAATTTCCTTTAAATTAGTTAAAAACTTCGGTATACAGTATAATCTTTATAATCCGTCGGTTGGTTAAACCGGCACGGTCAGTAATCCGGCGCTCTGGGAAAACACGTGTCTTTTTTTTGCGCTGTCCCGCGCTGGATATAAACCTTTCGCACAGAAGAAATAAAGTCAAAAACAACACCAGCCAGTGTTCTTAGAAGGTCAGGCCAACACACCCTGCTTTTTACTCTGAAAACTTTATTGACGTTTCTGACCAAGCTAACTCCACTCTACAATTGTCTTACTATCTGTTCAAGCTAACTCCACTCTACAATTGTCTTATTATCTAAGTCTGTACTTTTTGTGTATTAATGACTTATGGTAATAATTGTTTTGAAAACCTCAAGGAATATGCGTTCAAAAACTAGAAACACAATTTAAATACAAGGATGTGAACAAGACAAGATCAAATGTAAACTGATGTTGGTGGTGAAGTTTTACAACTGCCCAATATACTGTCAGACAGGTTGGCCAACATTACGCCACGCCCACAGAAAATTAAATGTAGTTTGATTTTGTCCAACCAAACCCTCCAACCAATATCTGGTTGTATAACCTACACATACACTATTCAACTTTTCGTACAACCGAACCAAGTTGTACAACAAGTTGTATAGTGTATGGACCGCTTTAGTCTTGTTTAGCTTGTATCTCAGTTAGTACCAAATCACTGATAACGTGTAATATCTGATTTTATAGATAATTTAACTAGTTTTAAGAAATAATATTACTATAAATAATCATTGCAAACTTTACAAATTATCTGCGATGAAGGAACTCGAAGCAACTACTTGAACAAAAAAAGCAAAAAGACGCAAATGTAAAAAAATTGCGAAATATTTGGAAATATTTGGAAATTCTAGAAAATCTGTTGGAAAGTTTTTCATAAAACCAAAACCAAAGATTTTGAAAAATCAGTCTGTACATTCAAATTTTGAAAACTTCTTTAAAAACTTTGTCTATAACAGGGGTAGACAAACATTTGATCACTACGGGGGACCTGTTTTATAAATCACAGGCAGTGGTCTACCAACATCGTAGGCCTTAATTGATCATTGCCGAAAACCGTAACTCTGAACAAATCTTCGCCGAAACATTGAATGAAGCATGGGAAGGAATTGTTGTAAACGGAAAAGAAATAAATAACTTTCGTTATGCGGACGATACTGTTCTGCTGGCAGGAAGTGCTGATGATTTGCAGGCGCTACTAGATAGGGATAGGGAAAGAGGGCTCAAGTAAAGTATTAGCAAGAGCAAAGTTATGGTTATTAGCAAAAATGGAAAGCTTCTAGCAAACCTGAGTACAGACAACCAACAGATTCAGCAAGCCTCGAGCTTCAGATATCTGGGATGCTTGTTGAGCAGTGAGTGGGATAACAAGCAGGCAATAAGGTCCCGCATCGAGCAGGCTAGAGCAGCATTTAGCAATACGAAGAAGGTTCTTACATCCCGACACTTGTCAATACAAAGGCAATGTGTGACCGCCTGGCAGGGTTCGAGATGTGGTGCTACCGCCGCCTGCTGCGAATATCATGGGTAGACAGAGTCCGAAACACCGAGGTGCTTGCCCGTCTCCAGAAGCAACTAGAAGTCATGTTTACCATCAAAAAAACGCAAGCTGAAATATTTTGGACACGTTATGAGTTAGGACACGTTATCTTGCAGAATATCATGCAAGGGAAAATCCAAGGTAGAAGAGGTCTAGGAGGAAGACGCACGTTCTGGCTCAAAAACCTGAGAGAGTGGTATGGTGTCAGTTTTACTAGCCTGTATCGTGTTGCTGCTGATAAAATTAAAATCATTATGATGATCGCCGACGTCCTCGGAGGACATGGCACGTAAAGAAGATGAAGAAGAAAGCCGTAATAAGTTTAAATTTGAAATAAACATAGATAACTATAAAGTCTATCGGCTTTGGGACTGGCATCAAAGATGTGAACATATCAGAGTAGCGGGAGACTAGGAGTAGCTACGGTCTACGCTTTGGCCATTCAAATCAAATACATTTATTGGATATTGAGATGTAGATTAATACATATAAACAACGTTAAAGATCATCGATCGAAATCTCGTCGAGCAGCATACCAGAGCCCGTCAGCAGATAAGAAACTATCAACATCAGACCAACACCCAGCTGCTTGCAAAGATAACGCCTTAGTAAGCATTCAAAGCAGCTTAGTTTCTTACAATTTCATACTGCAGTAGGTAGCATATTGTATTGGATCAATCCCCTGACAAGGACAGCTTTGAATCTGCTAACTGTCAAAGACTTTAGAACAGCGAAGTCCTCTACAATTCTTAAGTTGTCACTTAGATTGACCTTGTCAGCTTGGAGTCTGCGCCTGGTTTGAAATATTGTATAATAGGTCTTCTCTATATTTGGATATAAATGGACTGGTTCAAAATCCAAGGATATTGGTGAAGGATACAAGTCATTCTAACACGGAAAGGAAGATATTAGGCAGGAATGGCGTAGCTATTCGCTCCGTGTACAACCGCGCTTAGTGCCACAATTGGCCAAAAATACAACATTGTGTAGAATAATAGTGTATAAAAACAACAGGCAAAAACAAAAAAAATAATGAATTATACGATATTTGACAGCACGGAAATTATAGGTTATGTAATAGGTTTAGTAATACGTCAATTCTGTGATAATAATTATAAATTAAATTCATAATGAATGAAATTATTAAAACTGGCTTTGAAAAACAATACCACAGTATTGATTTTAATAAACAAAAAATTGTGAATGGTGTAAAACTAATTGTAAGTGAGATTAATGTTGTTGATGTTGAAAACTTCTGATGAGCAAAATGTCAATATATTACAAAATACATGTCAATATAACTATATGTGAAGTTCTTGAAAGTGTCACCTTTGGCGCTAGTGCTGTTGCACTCGGAGCGAATAGCTGTTAGTACAAAGTTCAGAGATCATGTAAGCATGCACTAAAGTAAACCATCTTTATGACCGATTGATGTCTATTATGATCGACACTGGTACGAAAACCTTACGTGTGGTTTTATGCTGTGCTCCACAAACTGGGTGCACGAATGCTCCACAAACTGGATGAGAAGGATGAGTTTTGGAACAACCTCGAAACTTACCTACAGTCTGTCGAAGAAGAACTCCTGTTGTTTGGTAGTAACTTAAATGGCCACGTTGCAACGACATCGATCCGATAGATTCTCTATACCTTGTAGCTTTTGATGGGCTTCCCAGTATAACATCTTTGACAACTTTTACAGCATCTAATTTGCCAGATGCTCGAAGCTTCATTTCAGTCGCATAAGACAATTCTTCCGTACTTGACCCTGCACGCAATTGTTCAGTCTTCCTTCGCTTTGTACGCTCACTAGCTTCGGAAAATTCTAAAGAAGGTCGACCCATGTTGTTGGACTACTTTGAAGCTTCTGGAGTTTCTTCCAAGGGAACGAACACACTCAGCCATTCGGAAAACTTTTAAGCCGAAAACATTCGGCTTAAAAAAAAATTTTATCTTGGAAAGGGCTTAGCAAAAATTGACTTAGGGCTTAGAATTTTTTTTTATTGTTTAACGCGTGGAATGTAAATCTGCTTTAAAAATGAGGCAAAATTGAGCTGGAATACCACAGCAGGTATAAGGGATTATGCCCACCCCAGTCTTCAATTCGACCCTCGGACTATTACTCTACCTAACCCAAACTTTTCCAACCCCCAAAAACAAAATTTCATATTTCGACTTTTGGCCAGCTTTTTGAGTTTCCGTCCCACTGTGCGCTGGAGGGAATAGAAATGGTTTCGACAGAGTACATGATGGACATGCCTTTAGAGAGAGAAATGAGGATGGAAACAGAATCCTGTAATTTGCTGAGACCTTCGACTTAGCTGTGACTAACACCTTTTACAGAAAGCGGCCATCGCACTTCATTACCTTCAGTAGTGGTGAAAGAAATACGCAGATTGATTATTGGTTGGCACGAAGGAGAGATCTGAAGTTTGTCACTGATGTAAATGTCATACCATCAGACAATATTGCACCCCAACATCATCTGCTTCTCCTCAATTTTAGGATTTGCCTTGATATCTCCAAGAAAAGTCTTAAATCTACATCGGAACGAATTAAATGGTGGAAATTAAAACAACATCACATCCAGCTGAAAACATCTATAGGTTCTCTAGCTATGCCAGAACAAGATCAACACGTTGATGAAATCTAGACAAAGACCTCCACACATCTTAAGACTTCTGCTACTAGCATGATGGGTAAATCAAAACCTGAACGCAGTTTTATCAATAAAGAGATATGGTGGTGGAATGGTCATGAATATGGTCATGCCATCAGCATGAAGAAGTTAGCGTTTAATACGTGGCTTCAATCGGGACTGGATCTTGATCGTCAACAATATAGAAGATTGAAGTCGGTGGCAAAAATGTGTCAAAGGCTAAAGCAGACCATTACAAGAGCTCAACACAGCATAAGGAGCAAATAATTTCTACAGACTAGCGAAGAATCGCCATCGTTCCATTCAAGATGTTGGACATGTTATGATCATTAAGAATGAAAATCTACAACCTCTACATAAACCTAATGAGATCCTTAACCGATGGAACTTGGACAGCACTTCGAAAATAGTAGCAACGAAGAATTTGCTCATCCGCCAATTCCAGCTGCGGATCCTATACTTGGTCCAGTACCAGCCATCACTGTTGCCGAAGTTGAAATTGCTACGAAGAAAATTAAAAATAGAAATAGATGCTTAACCGATGGTAACAGCACTTCGAAAATATCAGCAACGAAGAATTTGCGCATCCGCCAATACCTGCTGTGGATCCTTAACTTGATCCAGTACCAGCCATCGCGGTTTCCGAAGTTGAGACCGCTATGAAGAAAATAAAAAATGGAAAGGCAACTAACCGGATGGTCTTCCATTGGAGGTGTGGAAGATGCTTGGGCCACAAGCAGCGCACAAACGAAAATAATGCTTGGGCCACAAACGAAACTCCTCTTACTTGGCTCAGCAATGTAACAATACCAACTTGGAAAGGTAAAGGAGATGTGCATAACTGCACAAATTATCGACCGATTCGCCTGCTTTGCCACACTATGAAGATATTAGAGCGTATCGTGGATACACGCCTTCGTGACATAATCAAGATTGCCGCAAACCAATGTGGTTTTATGAAAGGTACAGGGACAATCGATGCTATTCGCGCCACTCGTCTTATGATGGAAAGGTACCTAGAAAAGAAGAAACCACTCCATATAGCTTTCTTGGATCCTGAAAAGGCCTTCGACAGTGTACCTCGTGATCTAATTTGATAGCATGGGGACTAGACACTTGCGACTGGGCACTACGATAGCATGGGGTACCAGAAGCATATGTTCAATGGGTTCAGCTTCTTTATCGGAATGTCACCAGCTATGTTCAATATGCTCAAGGAAACTTCAAAACTTTTCCCATTAGAGTTGTTGTGCATCAGGGGTCAGCTTTATAACCGCTCCTGTTCATCACCTGTCTTAACACCATCGCAGCTGAACTACTGCAACCACATCCCTGGACTTTGCTCTATGCGGACGATATCATTGCAGCCTGCAAGTCTCGCCAAGAATTGGATAAAACTGCACTAGACACCCCTGGCATACGACTTAACATTAGGAAGACAGAGTATATGGAGTGTGGAGTACCAAGTGAAGGATCTATTGAAGTTGATTAAAATTTCAAAGAAATTAAACAAAAGATACACATTTTTTATTAATAATGAGTTGAACTACCCCTTTTAGTTTCACATTCCCGCACCCTTCTGGGTATGGATTTCACCAGGTTTTAGATATCTCCCTGAGGTATTGCATCCCAGGCAATATTTAGTTCATGCGGAGAGCTTCTAATATCTGTGGTGGATGGGCTAATTGCTTGACTATTCTACCCGTCATGTGCCACACATGTTTGATGGGCGAAAGGTCGGGAGATCTCGATGGTTAGGGCAAGATATTGACGTTATTAACGTTATACGAAGCGCTCAATAGAATGCCTTGCAATGTGGGAACCTCTCATGTTCATCATCTGTCTTGACACCATCTGCAACCTGAACAATCTGAACTGCTGCAACCACATCGCTGGATTTTGTTCTATGCGGACGATATCATTGTAGCCTGCAAGTTTCGCCAAGAATTGGAACAATTTGTTCAATGTTGGAAAACTGTACTAGACACCCATGGCCTACGACTTAACATTGGGAAGACAGAGTATATGGAGTACCAAGTGAAGGATATATTGACATTGATGACACTGAACTCCAAAAATCATTTGTATTCAAATACTTGGGTACGCTAATCTGTTCAGATGGTCAAACACTCCCAGAAACAGAATCAACATGCCCGAAACAGAATCAACGCTGCATGGCTGAAATGGCGCCAACTCTCTTGAGTCCTTTTTGACCGGAATGTGCATACAAATTTACAGAACCATCGTTGGACCATTAGCGCTGTATGCTGGGCAGTAACGAAGAGACATGAACAACAACTACATGTCATGGAAATGAAGATGATTCGCTGGACACAGGGACTTACTAGACTGGAGCGCATCAGGAATGATAATGTTCAAGCTATATTTGGTGTGGCTCCAATCCCTGAAGAAATTAGGGAGAGCCGTCTACGTTGTTATGGCCATGTACTGCGTAGCAATCACTCTTAAGTCGCGAGAACTGCACTTGAAATCAGTCCAGAAGGCCGATGACCACGTGGGCGACCGAGAAGGCGCTGACTGGATACTATGTGGGAGGACATGGAACTAGTAAATGCAACAACTAGAGACGCTCAAGATCAATCAGTATGGAAGAAAAAGTGCAGAAAAGCAAACCCTGCAATAAAGCAAAATTAATGCTAGGAAGATGATGGAGGTCTTCCCTATAGTTAGGTGTAGGTTGTTTGCAGCGAACAGCTTGTTGAGATTACCTTTCTACTAAGGTTGGTAAGCTGCTTTTGCGTTGTTTGTATGGACTCCACTGGAACTATAAAAATTGCATCATTGGCATAGAATACACATTTGGGATCCCTTAAATACCGTGGAAGATCTACAATATATAAAGAGAATAGAAGAGGCGCAATGATACTTCCCTGTGGGACACCCATTTCCATGTTAACAGTTTGAAATATGCTCTCCTCTATACCTATATATTGCCTTCTATTTAGCAAGTATGATTCAAGCCGTTTCCTCTAATTCTGTAACTTTCTAGTTTATGGAGGAGATTTATGTGTGACACACAGTCGAAAGCTTTGGCAAAGTTACAGAATATTCCAACTGGCCATTTCTCCGTATCGATATCGTGTAGGGTCTTCTGATATAATTTTTGAATAGCGGTTGTGGTCGACTTTGCTTTGTAGAACCCATGGTGATTTTCCGAAATTAGGTGAGGCTTATTTATGAAGGGAATCGGTTTACTTACCATAGCACATTCTAAAATTTTGGCTGTTGCCGAAATAAGAGCTATGTTCTGAAATGTTCTTTCCTGGTCTAGAAATTCAATATCAAAACAAACATTTTCTAAGTACTAGAATTAAGGTTGATTCCCATATCTTATTTATTTATTATGTAGGAATACATTGCCGGCTCTCCGCTCTCACACTGAGCCGGTTATCTTAAGCTAATTTATCTAATGGCTAACATAACTATGAGTGTCTTTCTCTAGTACTAACCTAAAAAGAACCTAAAACTAAAGACTTAACGCCTAAAACTAACCTAAACTATGCTAGAGTGAATTGTAAATGGTAGGATGGGATAGGGTAGGATGGGTTTTTTGATAGGGTGGTAAATGGGGAAGGTATGCATATTTGGTGACAGATTATACGTTAATAGCACATTTGGTGTTGACCTAGGAAGAAACCTAGGGAAATCGGGTAGGTAAAATAAATTTACGCCAGTATTAAGTTTTTATTTAATTTACAATCTCGGTAGGGGGTGGAGTCTGAGATGATTTGCTTCTGGGAGGGCGAGGGGTATCAGGGCAGGTCGTGGTCCAGTCGTTTAAGGCGTCGGGCGCAGGTGTCGAACGTCTTCCACCAGGTCTTGTGTAGCTCTGTGTTCCTGATTTCTTCTTCTTTTCTGGGAAAAGTGCATTCGTCGTTGAACATCGCGATCTCTGTCTGGTATCTCCATTCTCTGGTCATCGGGCAGCTGAATAATACATGGGCAAAGGAATCCACCTCACCACATCCACAGGCCGGCGATTCCCTCCTTCCAATGCGATGGAGATAGGAATTGAAGTTCCCGTGTCCCGTGATGAGTTGGACCGCTTGGTGTGATAGGGTCAGGTCAATTCCATCCACTCTTTGATCGATTGGATGAAATTCCTAGTCCAGCTTCCGTTTTGGGTGTTCTCCCAATGTATCTGCTATTTCCTGAAAAAGAAGAGAGAGATTCTGCTCCTCACATCTCTGTGGGATATTTTATTAAACACAACAGGAAGCTGTTTTCCTGGTTCCTGTGGAGGATCTATACCCGAGGCCAGTTTAGCCAACGCATCTGCTCTCTCGTTGCCGATTGAGCCTTTATGAGCTCGCACCCAGTGCCAGCGCAGTTCTATTTGCTGCGATATCTCGCGTGCGATTTCCCACGTTTCTAAAAGAAGTTCCGTGGGAGCTGACAGGTGTTGTAGAGATTCTAGAACCGATCTGCTGTCAGACAGGATGGAGCAGCCGGCGAAGTCATTTAGGTTGGATCTAATATACACAAGCGCTCGATTTACCTCAATTAATTCGGCCTGAAATATGGAGCAGAAATCGGCGAGCCGCATGCCCTCGCAGTATACTTGAATTTCGTCTGAGTACACCACAAAAGCCGCCTCTACTCCCCGTTCCGACCTAGAGCCGTCTGTGAACAACTTGACTGAGTGCAAATTTGCCTTGCTTTGTGTATACTTTATCAACCCGATCTCCGCGGGGTGCACCATCCCCCGAATGCAGACTCTAGATTCGATGTCGCCCGGTGGAATTGGGTGGCCCGTGGCCTCGAAAAGCTCAATCTCATCTAGTTCGCGTAGCAAATGTTTCTTAGTTAGATCTGCCGCACGCAAGTCCGCCGGCAGGAGGCCCGACATGACGCAAGCAGCGTCGCCCGAGACGGTTTTATAGTCTTTCGCGGCCCTAAATATGCAGACACGCTGCAAACTGAGGAGCTTTTTCCGTTCTCGAACTCCGCATGCACTGCACCATATCGGCGCTCCGAACAGCAGACAGGGTTCAACAGCTCCCTTATATATATAGTGGACATGGTCGACCTTCCAAGACCCCACTCTTTCATTGAAGCGGCGCTAAATCTTAAACCGATCTGCTTTGCTTTCCCGCACGCCTGGGTGACGTGTTCTTTGAATTTCAAAGACCTATCTATAAAAATGCCTAGATATTTTATGTAAGGAGAGCAGTAGATTGATTTGCCAATTATTTTAAAAACTGGATTCTGCTGGTTGGGCTTTTTGCCGAAGAAAATGGCCTCTGTTTTTGCCGTATTAAATTTGAGTTTGGTCTCGGCAGACCATACGGAAAGTGTCTCCAGCGCGCGGTTTACTGAGTTTCTGAGCCCTTTATACGTGGTGGATTTCGCTAATAGCATTGTGTCGTCAGCATAAGCAACTATCTCGCAATCCTCCGGGAGATCTGTATCGAAGATGGAATCGTACAGGATCTTCCAGAAGCCTGATTTGGATCCTTGCGGACAATCTTTTTCTACAGCTTTTTCCACGTGTATATTGGGCTCTGATATAATTGCTGTCCTGTTTTTGAAATAGTCCCTGGCTAGTCGGATAAGATTGTCTGGACATTTCTTAGAAATAAGTCTGTCAATAATGAGTGGCCACCATGCGTTGTCGAACGCACCGCTGATATCCAGAGCGACTGCCGCGCAATAATGGCCCATCTATTTACCTTCTGTTATGAATGTAACTACCTTTTTGATGGCATCTATGGTTCCTACTCCCTTACGAAAGCCGAACTGGTTATTACTGAGTAAGTTATTTTGGGACAAGTAATGCTCCAATCTAGTGATTAGGAGCGAATCTAGGATTTTACCGGCTTCAGGGAGTAAGCAGATAGGTCTGAAGTCTTTTGTACTTGTTCCGTTCTTGTTTGGTTTGGGGACGGTCTTGACTAATTGTTCTTTCCAGCAAACTGGAAAGACACCTATTTCGAGACATTTATTATGGATATTTCTAAAGAGGGACGAGTTATTCTCAAAAGCGACGCGAACTATATCTGCTGTCAAGCCGTCTATACCTGGCGCTTTTCTACAGTTCATGAATTTAATGACCCGGTTGATTTCCGGAACCGTGAAGGGCCTGTCATCAGGTCGTCCTGTACCGGTTCTCGATGTAATTCTAATTTCGCGGTGAGACTCTGTGTCTTCGTTGATGTCGTCTTCTGGGAATAACGTATTGAGGAGTTGGCGGGTGGTTTCATGTAGATCGAGGTGATTAATAATTTTGATGCTAGTTAGATAGCCTACTATAGAATATTTCCCTCTGAGCACCTTGTAAACTGTGTCCCAGGGATCTTGATTCCCATATGCGCGACACTCAGGTACGCGACGTCCTGCGACGTTGCCTGTCAAATAATGATTACATTGTTTTAAATGGGCACGTCGCGTAGCTGTCGCGTAGCCATAGTGAGAACGTGCCCATTTAAAACAATTAAATAATTATTTGACAGGCGATGTCGCGTCATGTTCCGTAGCTGAGTATCGCGTATATGAGAATCGGCCTTTAGTCTGTCTGTCTAAAAGAAAATTTGTTTGTCCACAAATTCAAAACCGAACCAATTATTTTGGAAATTCTAACAATTGTTTGTGTGTCCAATTTTCCGCAAATTCCTAAGAAATTTTAGGCTAAAAGAGATAATTTTCATAGAAATTCATTTAGATTTCCATAGGCAATTCATTTCTTTCCCGTTTTCCATTCGAGCGCTAACATTTCTTGAAATTTCACTCGATTTCGAATTTTACTTCGTTTATAAATAAAGACCTATACGTATACAAAAATTGAATAAAAAGCTCGACACTCATCTGCTGGAACGATGATGGGCGAAGTTTGAAGAACCGTAAATGCCTATTAAAAAGCTGCATGCGCATTTCGATCCGCGGTCTGCAGACCCCTGGCGTATTTTAATTTAATAAACTAAGAATACTTGAATCTAATTGAAAATGATTCTCATTTCAATTTTATTGTGCATTTATGGGCGTTGATATTATTACATCTTAATATATTTGGTGACAAAACCCAATAGAGGTTTACTATTCACATTCAACCAGAATGATACTTTCAATTTGCTTATTCCATTCTTCCATCTATTTCTAATAAATTAGGAGGAGCATTAGCTATAGCCATATCTATTATTTATGCCATTCACAAATTGGAAATACATTCAAAGAATTCGAGTTTATCCTATTTTACTTATTTTATAATAAAACAATATTTATACAAACTTAAAACAAACGGAACAAAGCCTGAATATGTATCGCTCATTGTAATAGTGAATTATCTCCTTCTAACTGAGTTTTAAGAAGAGACGAGCTTTACTAACGAGCTTGTTGCGAATTGAATTGTAGGAAAAAATATATAGGCTCATTCAGTGTTTTCTAATTTTTATTGTTTAATACAAATCAAAGATATAGTAATTTGAAATAACTTATAAAATCAAAATAAAACTAATTTAATAAATGAACTTAAACTTTTTTTCTGGAGTTACATCACTGTTATAGTGACATGTGTATAGTGTTTTAATCATATGTAATATTTTGTCATCAGATGAACGCTTATCAGCACGTGTGTTTGAACGAGTTGGAATATCTATGGGAAGATTGTTGTAGTAATGGTGGTAAATTGGCGGAATGTATGGTAGAATCAAACATATCTTTCTTGTTTGCGTTAGTATCTAGTCTTCTTGTTGGATAGAGTGGGTCGAATTTTGTACAAGGCAAAAACTTTATTTTCTTTTCATTTTGATTTGTTTGCAAAAACATTTTCTTTACAACAAAACAAGGTTTTTGCGTTTAGCTGTTTTTATAATATCGATCCATTGGTCTGGGCTATAAATCTTTCCACGGCGGCGACTAGCGCTCTATTATTCCATACTCCTCTTCATTTGGAAGATAAGAATATACTGATGACAACAAGTTGTGGTCTGTGGTGTCAAAACTAGTGTCAGGGTTTTATACAAGCTTCAACAGGGAATGATTTGTCTTGATATTCCGGTTTTGTCCTTAACAAGACATGCTTCCACCTTCAACTTCGTCCCAGCTCCTGTGTTATTATTAAAGCAATGTATTCCCAGATTATATAAATAAATTTATTTTATAGTATGCTAGCATATTAACTACCAAGCAGTTAAGCACTAAGCACTCAATATTAACTACCTCATAGCTACTGAGGTAGTTAATATTGAGTAGGCTCAAGCTTTTTGAAGATTAAAAGTTAGTATGTATTCATTATCCTGCATCATCCTTTTTCGAATTCTGAAAATTTTCTCTTGCAGAATCTGCTTTTCGTTGATGAAGTTCTCTTTGGTTCTCAAATCGCTTCTCCACGTTTTCATCATCAGCTCCTTGTATTTTAAAATTAAAATCATCACAAGTCTTGCAAGTAAGTGTCTTGCCGCGGTGTCTTAAAATTGAAATCAAACTGTGTTGAATATTTTAATGTAATACTTTAATTTCTTAGGTTGAATCACATTTTTCTTTATAAAGGTCGTACATCTTACGGAATCACTAAAATTCTCTAAATCCATCAAAATAAACTATTTAAACACTTTTAGAAATAGTTTGTATCAATTTTATCACATAACGTATCACCACGTATCAAACATTGGCCGCAATAAAAATGAATCAACTCCGGACTTACTTCACTATTAAAGTGACTCTTGACTTACTTCACTTTTGTAATGAATATTTAGAGTTTCAGTTTCGTGTAAAAACAAAAAACGCCTTTTATGGAATTTTAATGCAACTATTGAAGTTGTTTCACTTTTATAATGGAAGATATGACTAAATGTTATACCATCAAGCAAAAAAATAAGTATTTTATAAACATGGAGTTACACCACTTTTACAATGAACGAATAAATATATTCAGCCTTTCCGGAGCTCTGTAACAATTATTGAGACTTTTTAGGACTATCAAAACAAATCTCACATGAAATTTGTAAGTTATTTTACAGTTTTCAGTCCACGTTCGTGGTACGCAACAAAAACCATAAAAATAACATTGTTTTTAAGATCATGTCTTTCCGATAACTTAAGTGGATAGCCATCTGTGGACGCGTTTCTAGATTTATCTCTCATCAGCACAGCTTTGCTTCCATTAACAATAATTGTTATAGAGCTCCGGTAAGGCTGAATATATTTATATATTCAGGCTGTGTTCCGTTTGTTTTAAGTTTGTATGATTATCTATAACGTAGGATGGTTTCACCAATTCTAAAAATATTTATATTTTGTAATATCCTATTTTATCTTATTATAGACGTGCTAAAAGCTACTCTTCTAATTTTTAGCGATATTGTTAATTAGGCTGTAAAGGGTTCCCCGCGTTGAAAATATAAAGAACAGTCGAATAAAACTACTTTCACATTTTTCCTGTCAAGATTATAAATTCCTTTGCCTTATAAACTGCATACAAATGAAACTAATCGCTCCCAAGGAAATTCCTCGATACATTCTCGATAAATTCACGACATTTCCCATATGTATAAACAATATCTCTGTCCATTAATCTCGCAACATGATCAACTTGCAATAAATTACATTTTTACTAATAGCTGTAATTGAATGTTGATAATGTGAATAATTCGTTAATTATTGTAAGAATGTCGGTTTATAAATTGTGACTGGTTTTGTATGTGTGCCGATTCTTGTTTATTTAACCTTGTCTGTTAAGTTTAGTTTTATCAGTCTAGTTTTGCAGGTGGTGTAGGTATACAGGGCTCATGAGATGTGGGGAATAGGTTATTAATGTTTCGGTGTTTAATTTCCACTTTCCTCAAGCTAGAAAACTATTCTTTGATTTTGAGATTAAAATTAACATTTAATACAAATTAAAAATAAAAATTAAAAATAACCCTTAAAATTAAAAATGAATTAAAATTAACCCTATCACCGCCATTCCGGGAGATGTGTCATGTGTCCTTTGCTTTTTGACGATCATTGAGCCTTCCGCTCAGCTGTTCCGTCGTCTTGCTGTTTGTTTCTGTTTTTTTTAGTCTGTTTGTTTGTCTGTGTTGTCTGTGTTTCGTTGGGTTTCGTTTGGCTTTACTTGGCTATAGTTGGGTCTTGTTGTCCTGGTGTGGTTGTTGGTTTTCTTTGTTGCTTCTTCAGTGTTTCGTCTTCTGTGGTTGTTCTCCAGGGGCCTGTGGTCCTGATGTGTTTGGTCTTCTCGTTGATGGTGATGGGTTGCTCTTCTTCTTGGTCTGGTTTGCGCTTGGGGGCGGCTTCGGTGGGGCTGTGAGTGTCCATTGGTGTATTTCTTCTCCTTGGGGCGGTTTCGGTTGTCTTTTCTGCGGCGGCTTCGTTTGTCTTCTCGGGGCGGCGTCAGTTTGCTTTTCGGGGGCGGCATTGTTTGTCTTTTCGGCGGCGGCTTCGGTTTTCTTTTCGGCGGCGGCTTCGGTTTTCTTTTCGGCGGCGGCTTCGGTTTTCTTTTCGGCGGCGGCTTCGGTTGTATTTTCGGCATCGGCTTCAGTTTTCTTTACAGGGGCGGCTTCGTTTGTTTTTTCGGCGGCGGCTTCGTTAGTCTTCTCGGGGGCGGCTTCGTTTGTCTTCTCGGGGACGGCATCGGTTGTCTTTTCGGCGGCGGTTTCCTGGGGTTTGTCGTTGGCCGTTTGTTTCTTCAACAGCAGTTGCGTTATATAGTTCATCATTTGGACTAGGTCGTTGTCGTCCACAGTGTCCAAGTAGTCGGGGTCGAAATACTTTGCCGCGAGGGCTTGGTTGGGTGTTGTCGGAATAAACATGTTGGTTTTGTGACAGCGGAGGAGCGAGTGGCGGGAGATGTGAGCCGGGGCCCTGAATTTATACTGCGCCGTCCTGGGCGATGTAGCCCGGTGTTTTTTTTTACCAGCGCCATCTAGTTTTGCGTTGGATTACTAAACGAGTAACGAGCCGTCACTGAACTTAAAGGGGGAGAGAAATCGCGATGTAATTGTAATTTTTTTTAAAATTACTTAAATATTACGCAACGATTGGAAATCACAACCTTTTTGCAAAAGAATCGGGTACTTTTAAAAAATAATTTCACCGACCTGGCGTCTCCGGGGGCGGCTGAGTGAATTTTTACAGGTTTTTCACTTTTTCGTACACAACTCGGAAAGTTTTCGTAGCACGGACGTGTTTCCGGCGCCGGTGTGTCCGGTACGTCGCCACATGTCCGCTTGTCATTTTTCGACATTTTTAGTTAAAATTTTTGCAAAATGCGAAAAACTCGTAAATTTCGTAATTTTTGGACTTCTAAATGACGCGATCCGGAAGTAATATCGAAAATCGCCGTGCGTGGGGTCGTTCATCTGTTCTTTGGCTAGAAGAATCTGATACACGGCTGCCACCGGGCGGCCGGCACCGCCACAGACGGCGTTTTAGTGGGGCGATCCGGAATCTTAGAAAAATTGGAATAACGCCGCTGACAAAAGTCGCGCAGCGAAGAGAGTGGTGTCTGAGGACGCGTCTGAAAGCTTTCTACCGGAATCTTTTCGCGAATTTCATTTTCCCTTCATCTTTGCCGTGACCTCCGTAAAAATGTAATTGTAATTTTTGTAATGCAAACTTTTGGTGTCCATCTGGGGAAGCGTTCCGCCTAAATCGCCAGGTCTCCACGGAATCGCAAATTTCTATCAATTCTGATTCTTCTCCAATTCTCCAGAGGCCCCAAAAACAACTACTTCACTGGCAAATACCACGACTGTAAGCACCACGACGACCGTAGTGGTGTTTGCCAGGGAAGTAGTTGTTTTTAAGAAGGTTTTTTATAGAAAGATAAGTTATACAAATGATGTCAACTTTGTTGACGATACAATGATTTCTTAGAAATTAGAATCTTTGAAGAAATGATACAAATGTTACTATTTAATATTATCAAAAAACCTCCCCGAAAATAGAAGTTTTTGCGAAAACTGCCCCACGGAAGCAGAGGGGGCAGCGCGAAACGAAATTGTACATTTTTCTGGTGCAGAACCGAGAACCCCGTCGAGCGGTGCCAATTTCGCGACTCAACTCCCCCAGGTAAAATCACGATTTTTTTACCTTAGAGGCGCATTTTTTGTCGGATCTCAAAAATTCTTCCGAATTCTATGACTGCCGTCGCGCCACGTTTTTAGAGCCCATAGGTGCAAGAGAAAATGCAACGTTTTTTTTTTGCCGATTTTTCAATCACTTCCACGGACGCCCTACACGTACTTAAAGGGCTCCAGGTCGCCGGTTAGATTGGTTCTCTTCAAGGCACTTGCCCGCAACTATTCCGGCAAGATTTTTTAAACTGCGGCGACTTTTTGCGAATCTACGGCAGTTTAAAGAAAAGAGTGCGCTAAAACCAGAGGCGTTTTGCGGTGGTACCTAGAACGTCTGAATCAATTGACGGATCCGAACGGGACCGGCGTTCGATCGGGCATAGAACCTATTGAAACCTAACCTAAAATATCACTCATTTTTTGCACGATTTTTCTACATTTATCCCCCTCACCGCGCGGCCGAAACCGTCTATTGCCATACGAGGCGATGCCGCCCGTCGATACGCGTATTTCGGTACCACTCCAGGCTTCCTGCGTCCCTCTCTTCACCCGGTTCGTCCGAAATGCCGAAAAAAATCCGCAACCGTCTCTTTAACCGACAATTTGCGAGTTGGAGAGTTATCGGCGAAAATTTGGGTTCGTATCGCGCAGGATAGATGTGGGAATCTAAAAAACCTTCCGTCGGGTATTTCTATCCGGAAATATCTCCAAAAATGTGCAGGGTGCACTGTAAAAGTGCACCTTCAAGCTTACCGCCGTCTGCGTTCAAAGTGCCGCGGCGGACGCCATTTTTTTCTATAGATTGAACCTATGGCTTTGCGGCAGTGAAACCGGCGCCGCCGCTGGGTGCCGCGACGCCGAGTGATGGAGGAACAAAGGATTATAGAGGAGCGCTATTTTCCGCTTTTGATCAATAGGTGATCAATTTGAAAGTGGTTCCATAACTACCGGAATTTTTATAAATATTGGCGCTGTGTGGCATTCCTCAAAATTGACATGGCAGTGAAAGGGTTAAATATGAAAATGAAAAATTATAACGGAACCGGGCGTCATCGTTATATCAAATGTCAAAAAGTCATCCAGATCTCATGAGTCCTGTATAATCAATCTTAATATTGGGAAATGAATAATAACCATCTTATTCAGTTCTCAATATTAAGATTGATTATACAGGGCTCATGAGATCTGGATGAACTTTTGACATTTGATATAGCGATGACGCCAGGTTCCAGTATAATTTTTCATTTTCATATTTTGATGATCAGTTAAGTTTGTTATTAACAATATTTATTATTGAATTTCTTGATTATACCAGATTTTTCTAATTATTATTTAATTATATCATTATTTTATTATATCATTAACATCTGTTTCGAACTATGTTTAACGTATTTTTATCAATTTACGACGCGTTTTATTTGAAAAACTTTTGACTTTATTCTCGTTTTGAAATCGTTGTGAGAATTTATATAAAAAAGGGGGGAAACTCCTATTATTTCACTCCAGTGTGGGTAATAACATTGTTGAGCGTTTTATAGCCTTGTTTTATTTAATTTTTACATAAATAATAATATACAAGCGGCGCGTTTTATTGCCATTTAACTATTACTATTTGCATAAATTTACCTCGTACTTTGTTGCCCATTATGTCCTTAATAAACCATTAAATATTACAACTGAGTTCGATACATTTCAATTTTGATTTTTCTTAAATAAATTATCTAATTGGTAGATTCTTTATAAAAACTTCTATGAAAAGTGAAACCATTAAAAATTAGAACTTAGTTCGGTACATTTCAATGTTTATTTTTTTAAATAATCTCATTAGTAGATTCTTTATAAATACCACCAATACTACTTCTATGAGACTAATTAATTGTGAATTTGATAATTCAATATTTATTAATATATTATTGTAGTTAACACAAATTTTTGTTCGTTTGTTCAAAAATTATCCAAACTTTTCCCAAAACATGTTGATAAAGTTCCCCAGAAAAAGTCGATAAAACAAGTTTGATAAAGTTCTCCAAAACAGAAGTTGCTATTGCAATATTACAAGTGTTCGCTGATTGAGTCGATATCTTCAAAACTAGTTTAAGTAGGTGAACAAATACAACGGTAAATTAAAGCTAAGAAATCAATCTAAACACTGTTGCAAATAATTTTGAAATTCGTCGAGCATTGCGGAAACTACAGCGTTTTCAACTCGAAGATTTCGCGAATTTTTTCGATATAAATTTTTCGATTTCGATATAAATCAAATTTGGAATCAGCGTCGTAGGAAGGGTCACGAGCGCCCCTGGCAAGATTTGAATTTTGCCAAGACCGCCCTCCCCGCGAGTTATTTTCTAGGAAGAGAAACAACACATAACTTTGCAAGTGTAATTTAACCTTTAACTGACGATGTGGTTTTTATTTTACGTAAACTCAGACGTGGGGGCTGGAGAGGCCCTTACATTAATGTGATTTTTTAAACGAATTAAGAGGTTTTATTGGTATAGATAATAAATAACTACGTTAAATACGCATATATTAATAAAACAAACTGAATTATCTAATATTTTTTATTTAAATAATACGTATTTTTGACAATTAAAGTGTAGTTAACATTTTTTTAGCAGAACTTACTTGAGCTCCGAAACCACTTTGTGTGTCTTAAAATTTTAAGCAAAGTAAGGAAATTAACTTATATTATGAAACTTCAATAGTGTCTCTAATAAACTATGTAATAATTAACTTTCGTACTATAAGCGAAATAAAAAACTGCAAGGCACCAATTTTCACAAATTACGCACAATCTGGACAGACTTCCTTTGCGCATTGAAGGCAAACATGTTTTTTACACAAATAACATGTGTGTGTAGACTTCCTCTGAAGCTTTAGCGGACACGTGTGGCATCTTCTCCTTTGTTTTAGCTCTTCTTCTTGAACTTCTGGACGGTCAGGCATATTGGATCCTAGTACTCGTGTCAAACTCAAACGTAGTTCACGTGGCAGTCTTTCGTTCAAACTCTTCTCTTTTATGAAAATTCCTCTTTCAGAAATCTATTCGTGATGTATGTCATACAATAAGTGACTATTGACAGAGCTGATATCTAACATGCGGTAAAAAATAACCATCGGCCAACGTCGAGTCCTACGAATACATGTATAAATGGGGCACTTTTTATCAATGTCGTCCACTCCTCCTTTAGTTGAGTTATAAAATTGTATAATTTCAGGCTTTCCAGTAGTTTTATCAATGGCTTCAGCATGGTGCATTGAAGAAAAAAGGATGACTGCTTTAGCTTTCTTCAGCTTTCAAGTGTGGATCCTACTTCTCTTTGTTTGATGGTAGAAACTCTTTTGGTATATCTCGTTAATTTTTTTTCAAAGTACCAGTACGTAAACCAGTTGTCGCATGTAATATTTCTGTTACTTCCGTACAATGGCTTAGCGAGACGAATAACAGATTGTGTTGGTACTAGGAATTTTTTCTTCTTTATCTGTTAATTCCTCACCATCCGATCCACGTCCTGTATATATGTAACAGTTATAAAAGTAGCCATTCTTTGCACCACAAAAGCACATCAATTTCAACCCGTACTTAGCTGGCTTCACTGGCATATAAATCATGAGATGTGTGCGTTTCGAAAAGGGACCAACATTTCGTCCACGGTGGCATACTCGCTGACATTATAAGCCTTCTGGCAGTTTTGTTCAAATTTTATAAATAGGCATGAAATTGTTGCTATTTTGTCAGACTGCCTTCGTTCTTCACGATCAGAAGGGTTATCAAATCGAATGCAACGTAGAATAAATAAGAATCTATTTTTTGACATCATACACCTGAATATCTCCCTTCCGCTACCATCAGTAGCAAAGATATAATCTGCATTTTCGTGATTAGATTTGAACACCGCTGCGTAAAAAAGAAGACCAATAAAGACGTGGAGTTCGATCATGTTTAAATCTGTAAGTTCTGAGCGATTTTCTTTCTCAAATTTGGTTCGGTATTCCTTTATTTTTTCATTAGTCCACTTGAGTAACTCTTGCAACATCTCATCGTCCATGTACATATGCCATATAGAATAAGGGTCTTTTAGTTCATTTTCTGTTAGGTTTGAAGATTTAGTCCATCGTACAATGTTGTGTTGAGGGGTTCTAACTGTTCTTCTGCTTGGATGTTGACGCGTCCATTTGTTCCGATTTTTACCGTAGTAAGATTGTAATGATGACATGGAACTTCGTCCTCCGAATCATCTTGTTCTTCAGTCTCTGAGACGCTGAGGTAATCTGTATCATGATAATTTTGTTCCGGAATAAACGTTTCATCAATATCTTCTGCCTCTGAACCGCTAGAGTCCACATTATTTATCCAGGAAGACAATGCTGACTCAAAATCACTGTTACCAGAAACATCTACTTTTCTAATTTTCGAAAAATGTGGGCTATTATCGGTGTTGGTTGACCGGTTTCTTCCGGATGAAGTACTGGGTTCCATTTTAAGCTATGAAAACTTGAACGATGAAACTTGAACTGAACTTGAATAGAAACAATGAAAACGTGGTGTCGATTTTGTGTCTCGGCGTGGACTGATTCGTTGCTAGGGGCTGACCGTATTTATATCTCTTTCCAGGTCAAAGGGATAAAATAATCTTTACGAGATTTACAAATTGTCGGAAGGATTGTTTAAAAAAAAAACCATCGTAAAAGATCCATTACAATTTTTTAAAGAGATTTGGAATTTTTTATAATCCATACCTGGAAGGATCTATTATCAACGGCCCGTGGTCGAATGGAAATAAACCACCATTGTAAAAGACTCTAAAAAAATGTTTAAAATGTAGTTCCTACAAACTTTTAGAAAGGTTACGTAAATACCGACATGGGGTCAGGGAGGCCCACAAATTTTTTTAAATGTATTTACTCATCGAAATTGCGCATACCGAAGCATACACCACCACTCAGGTACACCACTCTGGAAAGAGTCTCTAAATGACTAAACTCGAAGGTACTAGAAGCACCGTATGCGTCGCATATGGGAAAAAGCAGTAATTCGAAATTATTACTTTCGCAAGGCCCGCGTCGTCAGTTAAAGGTAAAGATACAGTCGAACTTCCCTAAGTCGAATTATCATAGTTCATGAAAAAAAAAATTCGAGTTATAGAAAATTGGAGTTAGAAATACAGTACAAAATGAGTAAAATTCATATGTACATGTACATATGTATATATTTATAAACAAAAAACAAATCTGAATACATCATTAATATGATGTTATATAATTATAATTAATTAAAAATAATTTTAATTAATATATTATTTTTTGAAAAAGTCAGTTGTTCAATTCATCATTGTTTCCTATTCAAAAAATCGCTATCTACAAAGTTCTCCAAAGTAGATAATGCGCGGTACACGTCTGGAAGATCTTCTTCAGAACACAGATATTCGCTACACTTATTTCAATAATTACGCATTTCCTTGTTCGTGGGTGGAATTGGCATTCAAAATTCGTTGCTAGATAAGACATCTTCATCTTTTTCACCATCTTCATCTTCGCGTTTTCTAATCTTGTTTAAAATATCGGCATCTGTTGGATAGCCCGTTATAACCACATATTCATCCACAGACAAATAATCATTAAGAGACACTGTATTATCCACGTTGGGCTGATTATATGTGTCATACGCAGACTTCATTTCTGACAGAAGAGTATCTTCTTCTTCACTCCGCCTTGTTTGTTTCGCCTTGTGTTTTGAAGCCAGTCTTTCTGAAACATTTTTTTATGGTTGCTTGCTGAACATCGATGTCCCACGCTTTTGTCATGTTTGTAACGGCATTCCATAAAGCGGGGGTCGGCGAAGTATGGCTCGCGAGCCACATGTGGCTCTTTTGGTGTGAGCTTATGGCTCTTCAGAAATATATTGAAACATAAAAAAATCCATTTTCGAAAGTGTTACGACCGCCGCCGCCATGTTCATAACTCACAGTCACAGCGCGCGTCATCTCGGTTGTTTCTTTTAGTTATTGTGTCTTGCAAGCAGTGCCGCATTTCTGCTTAGGCCTACAAGGCCCTGTCCCAGGGGCCCAGCCAGCGCCAGCGTAGGGGCCCCGGTGGCGGAATATTTATATAAACTCAAATTGTCGCAATGGCCTGGCTTGCCTTATCAAAAAGCTTTATCGAAAATATTATAATATTTTTACTGCATTTTGACAAAACAGGGCGCGCGCATAATATAACTTGCAGTCCTCCGCGCAACAAAGATAGAATTAATTAAGCATTCTCGTCCTCTCCTACCGCAGGCAGTTCATTTTATAAGTCGATTCAAGAGCCAAGAAGACTAGAGACAGGAAAATAAATTCGGTTGAAGGGGTAAGTTAAAATAGCCAAAATATTCGTGCCTAAGTGGGCGTCTCTCGCATTCCTTTTCTTTCGCAGCGTTTGCTTGTGTTGGTTTGTCATTGTAAGTCGTGTTCTGCGTCATCTGTCAAGCTTCATTTGCGCAAGAATTATTTCTGAAAACACCGTCACAGCTACAAAAAACGATTCTTTAGAATTCCCATGAGAGCTTTGAATCAAAAAACATTGGGAACTATGTTATAACCCTAGAGCGTTTGGCTGACTTCGATGTCCTTTCTGGACTTACACATAAAACGCCACGGTAACAAAGGAAGTGGCACAACATCATATCTTTCGTCAAAAATATGCGATGAAATGTACAATATCATCGCAGAAAAGGTAATAAATACAAGCGTGACTGAAGTAAAACTTGCCAAATATTTCTCTATCTTTGCGGACTCTACCCCGGACATTTCTCATGTAGATCAACTTTCTTTCATAGTGAGATATGTCTCTGAAGATGGATGTCCTGTCGAACGGTTTTTGAAATTCATTCCATATTGCGGCCATAAATCGGAAGACCTGGCTAAAGTCGTCCTAGAGACATTCACATCGACCACGACTTTGATATCGCCGATGGCCGGGGATTGCATTCTTACAACAATGCTATAGTTAAGCTTCAATGTGTCCGGTGTATATTCTGGTCTTCAATAAGGTAAGTAATACATTATAAAACAAGTGAACCCTCTGATAGATTTCGTTCCCTGTTCGGCGCACTCACTGAATCTTGTTGGATCCTCTGCGGCCGAGTCTTTTCAAGCTAATTTCAATCTTTTTTTCAATCTTTGTTCGGTATTTTGCAGTCATTGTATGACTTTTTCTGGCATTAACACACAGATGGGAAATTTTGCGGTCGAAACTAAAGTCCAATTCAGTCGTGAAGAGTTTTTCTCAGACAAGATGCCGAAGTCTATGTTGCTCCTGGGATGAGATCATAGCAGCTATTCAGATAATTGGCAATGATGCAAATGAAAAACCATCTACGCGCGCTGAGGCTTCAGGTCTTCTGAATTCATTAGACTCCATAGAAACTTGATTTTTGTCACTTCCTTGAAATGACATCTTGGAAAGGTTAAAAAAAGTAAGCAAATGTTAAAATTGACCTGAGTGAGTTCGATCGTTGAACTGTATCAGTCTTTGGTAACATACCTAAAATACCTAAGGAAACCCAGAAAATTCAGGGACTGAGTCGTTTACGTTCGTACCTAATGCAGCTGCTCTTCCAACTTCGTGTTATTTTCCATGACAAACTAGCAAACAGTAAAAAGTCTAATGTCGAGAGCATTTCGAAAATAAACATGCCGCCTTGAAATGACATCTTGGAAAGGTTCAAAAAAGTAAGCAAATGTTAAAATCGACCTGAGTGAGTACGATCGTTGAACTGTATCAGTCTTTGGTAACATACCTAGAACACCTAAGGAAACCCAGAAAATTCAGGGACTGAATCGTTTACTTTCTTACCTAATGCAGCTGGTCTTTCAACGTGTTATTTTCCATGACAAACTAGCAAACAGTAAAAAGTCTAATGTCTATAGCATTTCGAAAATAAACATGCCGCATTTGTAACGAATTATGCCTTCGGTGATGTAAGAAAGAAATCATTTGAAGGACTTCAGAATAATTTGAGAAAGGCAAGTTCCACTTTTAGCTATTGGATGCAGTCTGCAAACAATGCTAACTTGGTAAGCTTTGTCTTCATCATCATCATCATCATTAGCCTTTTTATGTCCCACTGCTGGTCATCAGCCTCTTCTCTGCCACATATCAACCTCAGCACTAAGATTGGATATGGGGGACCTAGCGGTTTAACGTCGAATCCGAACGACAAATTTCCAGAGAAGGTGATAGGCATTGAGACCCCACGGTTGCCTAATCCAGATTGGGGAATTGAGTGTGCTGGGTTGCAGCCATCAGCTTTGTCTTGAGTCGGACGAAATCGTCAAAAAAGGAAAACCATTCAGTGATGGTGAGTAAATAAAAAGTTGTTTTATAAATGTGGCTGACACACATTTTCACAATTTTAACAATAAAGCGGATATCATGAATAAAACCAATAGCCTACCATTGTCTACCAAACTGTAACAAACAGGATAAAAAAATGTCATTAAATGTATGCCAAGAACAAGTTGAGGACGTTAACTAGGCATCAGCCATATCAATAGCACTCGATGAGTCTTGTGACATAATGAATACTGCGCAAGTTGTCCTTTTTTCTAGCTATATTTCATCAGATGGCCCCAAAGAAGAACTCCTTGGTTTATTGCCACGAGAAGAAGATGTTGCAAGTGCATTGACCGAATGTCAAGCAAAATCACATCCCACTTACTAAAAATGTGGCAGTTGCAACATATGGAGCTAAAAGTATTGTGGATAATAAAAAAACCGGCCAACTGCGAGTTGTGACTCGCGCACGGAGGGTTCCGTACAAACTTGTAAGTAAGGTATCTTTTTTTTGTGGAGGACGTAGCAAGCACATTCAGTTAACTTGACAAATGGCCCTCCTGAAATCACGACCATCTTAGTACCGCTGCAAACATAACCTCAAGATGTCGCTGTCGTACGATAGAATTCTACCCTATATTTTATTACCATACATCCCCCATTCACTATGAGTGTTTAGAGGTTCTGGAACTTCACTATTTGTTTTTACTGCTCAATTTTGCCTGTATACCTATATAGCCTGTATAAAGGTATACAGGGTATTTTTTTTTATAACGCGAATATTTTTAAACTTAAGAACTTAAAAATAAGAAAACTTTATTTTAGTATTACACTTATTCACTAACTTATATTAAGATCTAACTATTTCTAAATCTAATATAAACTAATATATTAACTATTTCTAGATCTATCAACATTCTTACTCGATACTCTTAACATTCAGTTGTTCAATTGACTGCTTTTGGGCAATTGACTACCAACAAATATAGGGCGTACGTGATTTAAGTATATGTAGATTATACACAAAAATTAGACGAAATATAATATATACAGGATGTTACGGGACTTGAGTATGTCGCATGTCGGTTTTAAACAAGCAAAATTTAGACATAATATATACCCTGTATATATTATGTATATAGAGCGTACGTGATGCATAACGAATATAAACAAAGAAAATTCAGATTAAACAGCTTGGTGCCGACACATACTTTTTAACCTTCGGACTAATTAAACTACATATTTACGGTTCTCAGACTTTTCCCTTTACATGTGCTGTAAGACACCGCTTCTTGCCAAATTTCATGATTCTAGGTCAACGGGAAGTACCCTATAGGTTTTTATTCCTTTGTGAAATTGCAAAATATGCGACATAAACGGTCACATCTTTTGATCGCGTTGACTTACAAGTTTGATTTTTTCACAGCTGAAAGAGACCACAGACCAGAGTATTTGATACAAATTTCAACTTGTTACCTCTACGCGTTCCTGAGAAAAATGGTCTTGACAAACAGGCAGACGGAGAGACAGACAGACAGACGGACAACAAAGTGATCCTATAAGGATTCCGTTTTCGGTACGGAACCCTAAAAAAGGATTTGTCACAATTTTAATCCAAGAGAAGTTACGGATTTGGTAGTCAAGGCCACCAATAATATTATCGCAAAGGCGCTTAATCATCGTCAATTATAAAGAAAACACAAAAATGTGACTTTCTGAAAAAAAATATCCGTGGCTCTTGATACAGTTTGAAATTATAGTGATACAATTTGACAGTTTATAGAGTTTGCCGACCCCTGCCATAAAGTAATATATTCGGGTTGATTGTCGTCTAGGGCAGTGTTTCCCAACCTTTTTCTCCTCGCGAACCCCCTGTAAAATTCAAAAGAGTTTGGCGAACCCCCTGTACTGGCGTGTAAAAAAGTAATAAAATCGGATACACAGAAAAAAGTACACTGTAAAAATTACAGTTTAAATAGTAACGTTACGAGTCGGTACTTACGAATACAAACTTGTAAAAAGTGCTGTCGCATACTGAAATTTTTAACTTATTTACTAATAAAAATCTTCAATTCCAACCTGTGAATTTTACAGATTGGAAAAGTACTTTTAGTTAATTGGAATGTTAAAATTTCTTTACTAATTATTTTGTAACTTTTCATCATATAATATGTATTCATTATTAGTCCAAACTGTAAAAATTACGATATGTTTCTTATGGATTTATTACTTCATAATATAATATTTCTTATTTATTTTCAAACTTTCAAAAATTGCAGTTTGAGCTATTACTCGTTAAGTATGAGAAATGAACGCCGAAATATTACATCTCGATACTGTGAAATTTAAATTATTTTTAGTAGAGTGACACGTTACAGCAAAAAAATAAAATTCAATATCTAAAACTGTAATTTTAACAAAAAACAATTTGTAACATGTGATAACTCCAATTGTAGTTTTTACAGTTTCAAATTCGCAAGGTCGCTGCTACTATTTGAAACTGTACTTTTTCCGTGTAGAACACGAATTGAACAATAGTCTTTAAAAGGATAGAAAAATTAATCAAATTTGGCACAATATCTGACAATTTCAGTCTTAGATCATTTTCCGCATTTAACCTGTTTTTATATTCATCTTTCAGAAAGGTATATATTGAAAATCCTTTCTCACATAGATATGTTGCGCAAAAGGGCAATAGAACTTTAATTGCTGTTTTCGACATAACACGATATTCATTTTTATTGAGACAGAAGACAATTAAAGAGTGATCTCTAAAAATAGTTTTTAGAGAACTGCCACAGGATAACTCCATGAGTTTTTCTTTCTCCAGCAAAGTTAGAGAGTTTTAAACAGTTGTAAAATAAGTCATAAAATCAACATTTTTTATTGAATTTTCTGGTAAAAAAGGGCAGAGAGAACCAATACATTCGTACTCATTCAATTTCAGGCATTTGCAATATCAGCACCACCACCAAGTAGTTGATAATGCTGCAGGTATATGCTTGCATGCCAATGCTTATCTATGAATGCAGCAATGAGTCCATTAAATTTTCTCGTGTATCTTCTTCTACTCGTGCCATAGAACCAGAAAACTTCCCTGTCATTGATTTTGCACCTTCTGTACCGCACCATCACATTCAAACCTGTTGACTCCATTTTTTCAAAAAAATCATTGATCAGATCGAAAATTGTTTCTCCAGATGTATAGGTTTTCAAAGATTGCAAATAGTACACCTTCTTAAACGATATTCATCAAAATATATCTATCGTAGCCAGGCAATACTGCGGCGTTTGATACATCGGTCGACTCGTGAAGCTGAATCTGAATTCAATCTCTTCAAAAGTTCCATTCCAGTTCCAGATTACTTGCAAAATGATTAAATCCACTCGCCGAAACTCTTTATCACAGTTTTAGAGTATGCTTTATATAGTTTTGCTCTCAGGTAACCTTAAAGACATTCAAGATATGATACAAGAACTACAAAAGGTATGTGCTGACGTAGGTCTAAATATGAATATTGTAAAAACAAAATATATGAGAAATTTAGTTCCCAGTGAACAATTTCTCATTGGTGATGAGGAAGTTGGTGATGAGGTGGATAAGTACAACTATCTTGGTCATGAAATCCAAATCTCACGAGACAACCAATGGTGCGAAATGAAAAGAAAAGTTACACTATCTTGGGCAGCCTATGGAAAACTTGCGGAAATCTTTAAAAGCGACATACCACAATGCTTAAAGAGGAAGGTGTTTGATCAGTGTGTGTTGCCCGTAATGACCTACGGAGCTGAAACCTTAACATTAACCACACCAGGTGCTAGGAAACTTATGGTAATACAGCGAAAGATGAAAAGGTCCATTCTCGGAGTGTCACTGCGGGATAATATAAGAAACTAAGATTTACGAAGAAGAACCGGCGTCACAGATGTAGTTATCAAAATTTACAAATAATTCAAATATCCCAAAACTCAAGTGGGAGTGGGATGGACATGTGGCACGAATGACGGACGGGAGATGTGCGAAAAGAGAGTGAGACCGTGCTTGGATACAAGAAGTAAGGGAAGACCCCCTACACGTTGTACGGACGATCTAACAAGATGTGCAGGCAACTGGATACAGAGAGCTCAAGACAGAAGGGAATGGGCAGAAATTGGAGAGGTTTAAGTCCAGCAGTGGACACAGAGAGCTGAATGATGATGATGGAATAATTCTACACAACACCGTATTGTTTAATAAGGGAACAAGATCAATTTTCTTTGCTGCCTTTTCTCCAATATATTTTGTACATGGTCCAATATATCTGTCTAGATCTTTCAATACTATAACTTACTCCAAATGATGCCCAAGGGCCATTTTACTATCTACGTTTGAAGACAGGTAAGAAGAAACAACAAGTTTATCCCTACGAAGAAGTGATGGTTTTAAACTTCTGCTGGCAAAAACTTCGTGCCAGAATACACAAAGTGGTTTAGGTTTATGACTCTTCCCCAGTATAATAAAACCCATTTGTAAATAGTCTTTGCCACCATTTTTTCTTTAGTTTTAGTCTGTTGAAATGGTAGTCCACTACAGCTTTCAGTATCATGATGTCTTGCTTCTAAACGACTGGTCTATAACCATCGATCCATAATAAAATCAAGGCATAATGATTATTGAAAAGAATGGCACTAAACAAACAAAGCCAGAATACCCATGCTACTAATCTAGAACCTAATCACAAGTTGATAACCCTCTGTACGAACATATGTTAAGGTACGCCTTATCAGATTTTGACGTGCCTAGACATTGCCTACCAACATAAGGATGTTGATAGGCACTTTTTACCCAACAAACGAGAGGATATTCAATATTATTCAAGTTGTGTAAAGTATTTTAGGTTATCTAGTTAGTTTGTCTAGAGAAGTTGTATAGTAGATATATAAGGAGACATCTAGCGATCAAAAATTTGACTAGTACTTTTTGTTTGTTGAGTATTGCAGGTTAATTTTTGATCAGTTTCTTTTTCTTCGGTAATTTAAAATGTCTCCATTACAATATTATTTTCGCGAACCCCCTTTGTCCACTTCGCGAACCCCAAGGGGTTCGCGAACCACCGGTTGGGAATCGATGGTCTATGTAACTATGGTAACTATAGTTTTTCTCAGAATTCTTCTTCTGTAGTGCAATTTGATATTGTTAGTATATTCATTATAATATATTCATTGATCCATAGGTTGTAACTGTGACGTCATGTTTGCCGGGAGAAAAACAACACCAATCGAATTTAGCTGCTTGGTAATTTTTGGGTGTGACGCACAGTTATCCAGAAACAGCAAATATTACGTTTTCGGCATTGACTTTCTTGTCTAAAGTAAAAAGCCATTTATCATAAATTGCGTTTGTCATCCAAGCTTTTTTGTCGCTTCAGTATGTCACTGGTAAAAAACGTTTACCTTTAAAACATCGCGTATTTTTTCAATCACCAACGGTTTCAGTTTTTCGGTACCACACATATTGGCTCCCGTCATGGCAGTGATTCTTCCTTTACTGTGTTTTCCACCGAAGCACTTTTCGTCTTTCAATGTTAACGTTTTATTAGGCAAACATTTAAAAAATAAGCCCGTCTCGTCCGCATTTAAAATGTCTTTTTCGTGATAAGATGCTAAACGTTCCGGCAAGATAATGTTCTTAAACTTATCTAGCCAACCTACACCTACACTAGAGATGAAATCAATGTGTCCCAGACTCTCAGCAAAATAAAGAGATTTGCCACATTTTTATCCCGCGCAATTTTAAACCATTCCAAAGTAGCTATGTCAATGTCTACGTAGGTACACTTTTTCAAACGTCAGCGATCACTAGTTGCACCATTTTCGCCTTTATCATGTATAATATCCTGTCGTAATCTTCCTACAGCACACCCGCTGGTATATTTTGGTTTAAAAAGAACACCAAACAAATCAGAGGAGAATGGATACCCAGATTTAACACAGAGATACTACAGTACAAGGGCAAACAAAAGCTTTTCGAAGATAACGTAAAGGCAAAGCAGCCTATGGGCGAAAATATTCCAATAGGAGAAAGGTGGAAGAAATGCAAGCGCTTCCTCCTCTCGGCCGGCTCAGAAGTCCTGAGCCTGCACAGGCAGCCTAAGACCAACGACTGGTTCAACGCGGAATGCGAATGACAAACAGCAGAAAAGAATGGAGTATACAAGAAGATGGACACAAAGAAGAACGAGGGGAAACGTGGAAGAATACAGAAGAGGAAGAAGTTTCACTGAGAAAAAAAACGAGCTTTTGAACAAGAACAAATAGCGAATTTAGAAAAATTCCGGCAAAACAGCAGCTCCAGACTTTTCCATAAGAAATGGATACACACCCAGAAACGTACTGTGTAAGGACGCCAATAGAAACATACTAACGGACCCAAAGGAAATACTAACTAGGTGGACGCAGCACATTAAACAACTCCTAAATGGAAACACAAACGCAAACGAAACCCCTGAAATTGAACAACGAATGGGCGCAGAAGAGATGGAATCACCTAGCAGACAAGAAATTATAGACGCCTTTACAAAGACGAAGAACAATAAGTCGCCTGGCAGCGACCGAATACCTGCAGAATTCCTCAAACGTTGAGGAAATCAGCTGATTAACGAGCAATAAATAATATACTCTGAAAGGAAGACCCGATCCTGTGTTGAACAGATCTTCAATATTAAAACTGTACTTGCATACTCCAAGATGAGAAACCCGCAAGGTGGTCGTCACCTTTGTTGATTTTAGGAAGGCATACGCTTCCATTGATAGAGAAACGCTTAACAAAGTACTCCAGCAACTAGCACTAGACAACAAAACCCGCAGACTAATCCTAGAAACTTTGACCAACACCCATTCCAAGGTTAAATTTAGAGGCGCGATTTCAGAAAGCTTTGAAATAAAAACTGGAGTGAGACAAGGAGATTAAATTAAAGACTTGCCCCACTTCTCTTCAACTGTGTCCTTGAAAAGGTTATGGGAGAATGGCGCAAGGAACTGAACAATTTGGGTGCTCAGAGTGGTATCTACCTGGGACGTAAGAACGATGGACTGGTTGTAGATTGCCTGGCCTTTGCAGATGACATGGCACTGTTTGCTGATTCTCTTGAGATGGCAACGATGCAGGTAAACTGCCTCAGAAAACAGGCTGCCAAAGTGGGCCTTCAAGTGTCGCTGGAGAATTCTTCACCAACGGAATTCTTCACCAACATCAGAGAAGCAAACAGAGAGATGTTACTAGAACATGGAAACATCAAGATGACTGAGAAATTTAAGTATCTCGGCGAATGGATTGAACTCAACTTATCAGAAAGAGCATCATTATCCAAGAGAGTCAGCAAGTTAGAACTAGCCTATCGGCTGACTAAGAACACTTGCAATAAGAAATGCCTGTCACGCAACCTAAAACTTAAGCACTACACATCAGTCTTACGACCAGAAGCCCTGTATGTCATGGAGCGTCTTTCCTTGAACCGAAGGGGTCTAATAGAGAAACTGGAAATCAGAGAGAGGAGAATCCTCAGGAAGATCCTAGGCCCGGTAAAGGAAGATGCGGAATTCCGAAGACGGCATAACTCTGAGTTCTACGAACATATTAAGATGCTCTCTGACTGTGCAAGGAAAAAAGGGTAGCTCTCTATAGCCACGTTGCAAGATTGCCTCCAAACCGACTAACCAACCGTCTGTTCGCCTTCTTGGTTGACAGAGACCGAGAAGGATATTAAAGAACTGCGTATAACAGATCTTAAAAACAGACAGTCTGTGAGAGGCAACCTGAAGGAAGTCTGTGGATTTCAGGAAAAACCTCGAAGAAAGGTACGCCCTGCACAGAAGAGAAAAAGGAGTTACACCGGCAGAAGATGCGACAATACTGGGCGAAGGTCAAAGCCAAACAGTTGAACAAGCGTGGTTTAAAGTAGGCCTATTCGAAAGAAGAAGAAGAACAATATACTCTGAAATATGGGCGAAGGAAGAAATGTCGGAAGTGTGGAACGAAGGAATAATATGCCCCATACAAAAGAAAGGGGACAAGAATTATAGAGGCATTGCGTTGCTGAAAGCGACGGTTAAAAAAATTGGAGTTATAGAGATTATTTTATATGTAAAATTTTGCCAGTGTACACATTTTTGTTATTGAAAATTCGAGTTAAGGAAAATTCGAGTTATATAAGTTAATTTATATGTAAAATGCTATCTAAACGTATGAATTACTAAAAATATTGGAGTTATAGAAATATTGGAGTTACAGAAGTTCGAGTTATGGAAGTTCGACTGTATGTATATGTTACGGTAAAAGTATAAAATCGGCAAATGTAAACATTTATCGGTATATGTATACAACCAATTTGATAGGTAAATGTTAGTTTAAATTTGTGATCAGCTTCTTATATGTACTTTTACCGGTGCAAGTACACATTTCCCAACATATATAGGTAAAAGTTAAAAATACTAAACAGAAATAAAATATACTTGTATATTAAGGTTAAAATGTATTTGAAATAATTTATCAATTTTATTACACATAAAAACAATTAATACATTTTGAACATAATTTATTTAGAAACATGAATATAAGACTACGTTCGTCATACTTTAATTTTTTCCGCTTGTATAATAAATATTTTTTTTTATTGTAATTCGAAATTCATTATTTATGTGACCTAATCACGGCCAAAAAACTAAATATAAGGTGTTTTTTTTAAACTTCACTTTTACCGTAACATATACATTTAAGCTTAAAATGAGTTAAAATGAGCTTAAAATAAAATCTTTTAATAACTCAGATATATACATATATAATGACTTAGATTTATTAACGATGATATTGATGACGTTTTAATTTTGTGTGCATGTGTAAATGCGCCCACGTAGGGGTTGCGGCGCTGCAGCCGTCCGTCTGACCAGACCCTAGCTAAGACTGGTAATAACTAATTACTAAACACTGTGTAGACCTTTCATTTATAAACTAAGACATCTTGTCTCAATTTTAGATAAGTTTAATGATTTTAAGTTTCAGAAATCCGCAATTAATTTGCAATGCAAATTTTGGGAATTAACTTATAATTTCAATAAAATGTGGATGTTATTATAAGTTGCCGAGTTTGTTTAGAACGTTAAGTTTAATTAGACTACACAGACCTAGTTAATCTACATAGTTTAATAACTAGGTTGTAGATTTAGATGTGTATATTTGATGGTGACTTGAACTGCGACCTCCATAGATCTATTGTACTCCACCCTCTTCCTCTAATCGTTGGTATACTTACCCATTTAGAGCGCCATTCCTTTAGACATTTCAGGATTTGCGTGGGATTTAATAGCTAATTGTAAGATTAGTTACAAATTTTCTCGCAAGTTAAGAAACATTATTCAAAGTTTCGCTTAATTTCGTATTTTCGAGTTATTTTCGTATTCTTGCGACAAGAAAAATATAAAAAAAAGTAGGTTTGGACTTTGTGCACGGTTGATTATTACCAAATTGGCAGATAGAAAATCACTAGATAACATGATTTCCTTTAGGAAATATAATTTTCCACCAGATTTATTTGAAACATTTATCAAAATTTAGCTTAGTTTTCGAGTTATTTTTGCAGTTTTACGACAAGAAAAATATGAAACAAAAACAAGGTTTTGCCTTTGCTCAAGGTAGATTGTAGATTGTAGATATGGTGGTGACGACTTGTACTGCGACCTTAGATAGATCTATTGTACCCCACCCTCCTCCTGCAAGTGTTGGTGTACTTACCCATTCAGAGCACCTCCTCTAATGCTGATTCTTTTAGGAATTTCAGGATCTGGGTGGTATTCAAGACCTGTAGCTCCTCTGTGTTCAAGCAGTGAGCCCCAAGGTACATCTGTCTCTTGCGGAGTAATGCTCCGCAGTCTTTGAACAGATGTATAAGGGTTTCCTCTGCTAAGCCACAGAATCTGCATCCGTCATCCTCCTCTAGGCCTAGGGCCTTGAGGTGTTTCCTAAGGCTGCAGTGTCCCGTCAGGACTCCTGTCAGAATTCTAAGCTTGTTCCTGCTTAGTTTCAGGCAAGCTTTTGTTCTCTTCTTGTAAAACGATCTCAGCATCACTTTGAATTGCCTTAGCCCTGGAAGTTCTTTCCAGGTTTTCATCCATTTTCCTCTTGTTTCTTTATCTAAACTTTTGTGGATGGTGTTGACACTCATGCCGCAAAAGGGTTCCGGGCGACTGGATCCCTTGTTTGCTAGGTGATCGGCTTCTTCGTTTCCGTCTATACCAGTGTGTCCTGGTACCCAGTATAGCGTTACTTTATTATCCCTACCAAGCTTGTTCAGCTTCCCCACACAGTCCCATACCAGTTCGGATCTGATGGTGTATGAGCTAATGGCCTTAATGGCTGCTTGGCTGTCTGACAGGATAGCAATTCGTTTTTTGCGATAATTCCTGTCGAGGTTAAACTGTGCACATCTTTCGATTGCGTGTACTTCTGCTTGGAAGATACTTGGGGATGTTCCCATGGATTCGAAGTACCTGGTACGAGGTCCAAACACTCCTGCACCAGTACCTTCCTTTGTCTTCGAAACATCTGTATACCACTTGATGGCATTTTGCTCTATGTGAGGATTCGTCGCTCCTATCGGCTTTACTACTGCACATTGCTGTGTAGTTTTTCTCGAAGTGGTATTTGCATACTATTTCGTCTTTTGGTACTTCCAGCCAGGGGATCTTGGCAGCGAGGCTGTTTCGGTCTCTGCTCCCGATTATTTTACCTCTGCCCATTCCTTCATTGCTGAACCTTATGATCGCCGATCTGGGGGCCCTTTCCACCACAGGGTGCAGCGGAGTCAGATCCAGCAGCAGCTCCAATGCTGCTGTCGGATACGACCCCATTGCCCCCGTGATGCAGACACACGCCAGTCTTTGAATCTTCTCAAGCTGCTTCCTCATAGAGGCCAGCTTGATTCTACTTCCCCAAGCAACTGCCCCATAAGTGATTGCAGGTCTCACTATCATGATGTACATCCATCGCAGGATAGTGGGGTTACAACCCCACGTTTTTTCTGCCAGATTTCTGCACACCATTAGGACGCGTTTGGCTTTACCTACCGCTGCCTCAGCATGTCTATTCCATAGGACTTTGCTATCTAGTATGATACCCAGATACCTTATCTCCTGTTGGTATTCTACTGCCTTCCCATCTATGAGTATGGGATGTAGGCAGTTTAGTTTTCTCCTTCTAGTAAATGGTATCACCTTGGTTTTGCTCGGGTTGAGTTTCAGTCCCACTGTTTGGCACCATCTACTAGTTACGTTAAGGCCTCTCTGAACAATTTCACAGAGCGTTCCCCCAAATTTCCCTCTAGCCATTATGACTGTGTCATTGGCGTAACCTTGACATTTGATGTCTAGGTCGTTTATCCTAACCAGTTCATCAGTTCATCAACTACCAGGCTCCACATTAGCGGTGATAGTACACTTCCCTGTGGGCACCCTCGAGTTGTGGAGATCTTAATGGTGTCTTTTCCCACTTGTGTCTCCGCCGTTCTAGTTCTCAGCATTTCTCCCATCCACTTTGAGATAGTGCTGTCGATATTCCTTCTTTCGAGGGCCGCCCTGACAGCCTCGTGTGAGGTGTTGTCAAAAGCTCCCTCTATATCCAAGAAGGCACATATCGCTACTTCCTTTGTCTCTAGTGCTGCTTCTATTTCGTTTGTCAGCTGATACAGGGCGGTTTCTGTGGATTTCCCTGCTCTCTGAGCATGCTGACTCCTGGTAATTATCAATCACCTTCTCCATTGTCTTTAATATAAAAAATGTTAGACTAATGGGTCTAAATGACTTCGGTTGAGTGGTGTCTTTCTTCCCCACCTTCGGTATAAATACCACCTTAGCCCTTCTCCATAGCTCCGGTATATATCCGAGCGGTTAGCTACTTCTAAAGATATTTAGAAGATACGGCATTAGTTCTCTCTCTCCCTTTTGTAGGAAGGCAGGAATTAGTCCGTCCACACCTGGGGCCTTAAAAGGCTGGAAAGTGCCGATAGCCCATCTGATTCGGTTTTCCGTACAGATGGACGCTGCCCTCTTCCAGTCGGCCCGACTTGGTTTCCGTGGTTGCATCAAGCCCGCGGTCTCCCTGTATCCTCTACATCCCGGAAAATGGGTTTCTAGTAGGAGGAGAGCTCTTTGCTCTTCATCCTCCGTGAAGGTCCCATCCGGTTTCTTGAGAGTGGTTGTCATTTCCACTCTATCCTTCGCTAGTGCTTTGTGCAGTCTAGCTGCCGCCGGCGTGGATTCTGTTTTCACAGAAGGTCCTAAAGTTTTCCCTTTTTGCCCTTCTGATCTCTTTGTTGTAGGTGGTAAGCACCTCGGAGTATTCTAGCCAATTTCCGTATTGCTTGGCTTTGTTGAAAAGCCTACGTACTTTTGCTCTTAATGTAGACAAATTTTTGTTCCACCATTTTTCGTGCTTATGCTTACTTACTTACTTATGTATATTTATTACCTCTACAGGTTTATAAATGGATTCCAAAATTTTATACATAAAACAATACATATATATAAATAAAAAAGAAACAAAAAGAAACGTATGCTAATAAAACTAAATAAATCACTAAAAACCTAAACTTGCTATTCCAATTCAGCTCTTGAGATCCTTTTCTGTAGTTCCCCCATGGATCTGTTCTGGGACCGATATTGTTTCTTATAGTGATGAATTCCGTTGTTGGGTGGATTGTCGGCTTCCCTCTCCACATATTGCTCTTCTTCTCTCCTCAACTTTCTTCATCCAATCTATCCCTCTTCCATCCTCGTTTAAAACCTCTTCTCTACCCTCGTCCCTTTCTCTCATTTCTGAACATTCGTTCAGACAGTGTTCTATTGTCTCCTTGTTTTCTCCACACATCCTGCATACTCTATTCCTATCCTCCATCCAAAATTTATTATCTCTCTCTTCATTTCCACATCTGAATCTTGCTATTGTCACTCTCTCTTTTCTACTTTCTCTTCCTAGGTACTTTGGCAGTTCTTCCGTTATTATTTTTTCATATTTACCATTGTACCTAGACTCCCTAATTCTTGCTCCCCTTTCTTGCCTTTGCACATCTCTATCTCTCTGGACCAATTCCTCTGTCATTACTCTACCTCTCTCTCGCATTCTTTCTATCTCCGCTCCTGCATACCCGTTTCTTTCTAGATATGCTTCCCTCTCTTTCCACACCCCCTTTCCTATTACTTTTCTTTTTTCTTTGAGGCACTCTTGCAGAATTCTGCACTCTCCTCTCTCTATCACCCTCTCCTCAAAACTTATTGCTCTCTTTCCTGCTTCTATTCTTATTCCATCTCTCTTTGTTTCCTCCATCACTATATACCCCGGGGTCTCTCTACCTAGTCCTAGCACCCATTTCAAATATTTTTCTTGCACCCTTTCCAGTCCTTCTTGCTCTCTCCACCCCCATATTTCCGCTCCATACATCATCACACTTTTCACCAGGCTATCAAACATCATCACCCTCCTTCTATAGTCGTGTCCAAGTTTTCTCTCTCCTATTCCCCATACCAATTTTTTCGTGCTTATGCTCCTTCACGGTTCTTACCGGGCAGCTGGATTCAAATGCCGTAGTGATTGCTACATTTATTTCTCCTACAACCTGCTCCAGCACGGTGTAGTGTTTAATAATACCCCGCACTGTCACCTGCTCTAGGTTTTCTTTTAGTTGGGAACTAAACATAGGCCACACAGTTTGTCTGGGGTTTCGAATGGGGGTGTTTTCCTCACTCGCTCCTTCCAGCTCAAACTCTATGATCCTATGATCTGACATTCAGGGCTTACTTGAAACCCTCCACTTTTTAATTAGTTTACTTACGTTAGCGCTACCTACCGTAATATCCAGTACCTCATTTCTGACTTTAGTGACAAATGTTGGTGTGTTCCCAACTTTGTACACAATTAAGTTCTCTTTAATGAGGTATTCTAAAAGGTACTCACCCCTCTTATTAGTGTCCGTGCTGCCCCACATCTCATTGTGTGCGTTCGCGTCACAGGATGAGTGGCAGCCTTCTCCTAATACAGTGTTCCATCAGCTTTTGTACTTCAATGGGTGGTATGCTGTTACCATCGCCAAGGAAGTATGCTGATGCGATCACTACTTCGCGGTGTAGACCCTCGGTCTTGATGAGGGCCTGAATCGGAACTAAATCCCGCGTTAAAAATTCTGAAAGACATAAGTAATTTATGCCCTTTCTTACCATAATGCAAGTTCTAGGGGAGACCTCACGGCTGTCCCATACCAACTTACATTCCCTGTTGCTAAGGGCTCTGATCTTACCTCCGTAGGTCTAGGGTTCTTGAAGCAGCGCTAGCCCTAGGTGCTGCTTGGTGAACATACTAGCCATCGCAGCTGAAGCTGCTTTGGCATGATGGATGTTCACTTGAGCTATTTTGGTGCGCCTGCTGGCCATTCTTGTTTTGTGACAGGAGGCGGCAAGTCCTCCTCTGTCCCGACAAGAACATCTACCTCTGCCTCCGTAGACATGGCTGGACTGCTCATGTCTACGAGTGTGAGGTCAAGGTCGTCTTCCAGGGAATCCGGGCTGACTTCCTTGTTCTCTGTGTCGGTTAGGTCCCGCACACATGGATTATTTTTACTTTTGGAAGTCATATAAATCCCACGAGTAGCAAAGGAACTAAAGGTCCGCCACGTCAGAGCCCCGCTTGAGATGGTAAGGCTTGATACCCTCTGAGATCGCCAGGTATCAGAGGGGCTCCGTTAGCGATGGCCGATTGCCCTTGGCCACCAACCAGTCCTTCCGGCACGGGTCGCACGACACCTTGGATTAAGGGTTTGGAAGTTCTTGGTTGTTCGCTCTCCGCTGACCGCTCCGACCGGAGTTGTACTCAGATCGGTAACGTCTAACGGTTTGTTGCGAAACTAAGCGCTCACACCACGACAAGGTGACTTCGAGAGTGAGGGTCGAGGTTGCTCAAGGTGGATAACAAGGTTTCTTATAAGAAATTTAATTCTTTACGAGTTTTATTTGAAACATTTTTTTTCCAAATTTCGCTTAGTTTTCGTGTTATTTGCGCAACTTTTGGGATAAGAAAAATGTCAAACCAAAATAATTCTTTATGTAGATACAAGAAGAGAAGATAAGAGAACAAGTTCATAGCTAAGATGGATCAGAACTTCAAATGGAGTGGGGCCAGAAATGCCTATAAATACCTAAACGACACACGAAGAGGCTACACCCCACTTACGAGCCCAATCAAAAATCATGACGGACAATCAGAAAGTGATCCGAATAAAACTAAGAACATCTGGAGCGAACATTTCCAGAAACTTTTAACAAAAAGAGAAGAAATGGCAGAAGACCTAGGAGAAATTAACGAGCTCGATGGGGACAGCACAGAACCCCCCTCCTTCGAGGATACGAAAGAGGCCATACACAAAATGAAAGAAAACAAGGCACCGGGGATAGATGGAATACCAGTTAAGGCATGCAAACTAGGTGGACAACACCTAATGCAAGAAATACAATAAAAATTTGGAAAGAAGAGGCGCTCCCAGAGGACCTCAAAACAGCAATAAACATCCCCATTCATAAAAAAGGAGACACACTGAAGTGCGATAACTACCGCGGAAGTAATATGCTATGCACTGTGTACAAAATACCAACATATATCATTAACGCACGACTACAGCCGTACGCAGAAAAACAGATAGGGGAATATCAAGCAAGCTTCAGGAGAGGAAGATCGACGGTGGAGCAGATTTTCACAGTGAAGCAAATTTTGAATAAAGCATGAGAATACGACATTGATGTGCAAAACATCTTCAAAGATTATAAGCAGGCATACGATTCGATCGACCGAAACAACCTCTACCAAATTCTTCAGCAGCTGTAGATACCAACTAAACTGGTGAAATTGATAAAGACCACAATGAAACTGAAGCCATGTTGTGCGTCCAAAACCAACGGGTCCCTTCAAAATACCGAAAGAGATGAAAGAAGGGAATGGGCTAGCACCCACACTCTTCAACTTAGCGCTGCTATTTGTTATAAGACGTTTGGGTGTAGGTAGGGATAACATCCTAGCCAATAAAACAGTGCAACAGAGGAGTCGACGCAGGGTAGAGGACCTATGCCCAACTAATATCAGCTGCCAAAGATAGCGGGCTCAGCATCAAAACAAGCAAAACAAAGATGATGACCCAAAGAAGAAAGCGTGGGCCAGAATTACAACATCGAAGATGTCAACAAATTTATATATCTGGGTGTGGAAATCAACAAAAATGGTACCGAAGACGGAGAAGTAAGACGCCGAGTCCTAGCAGCAAATAAGGCGTACTATGCAATGGCGGAAATATTAAGATCTAATAGTGTGCACCGCAGGAACAAGCTTAGAATATACTAGACAATAATTACAAGCTATTGTAGCGAAACAAGACTATGACCGAAAAAAACAAGAACGCAATGGGCATATTTGAGCGTAAGGTATTACATAGGATTCTAGGGGCGGTAAAGGTCGAAAACATCAGAAGGCCAAAGTACAATAACGAGCTATACTAGATATACCAAGAACCACCGAGTTCTACATTCATCATACTGCAAAGACTAAGATGGGCAACACGCGCTCAAGATGGACACGACAATCGTCTGCCATTAAGAGCTCTGAACGCAAAAATACAAGGCAGGCCAACACAACAGTGGGAGGAAGTGACCAGGGAAGACGTATACCAACTATTCGGAGTAAGAGCGCGGAGAAGAACAGCAAAGATAGGGAAGAAAGTAGGACAAAAATACAGAAAGCCAGAGCCCGATTTGGACTGTAGCGCCATATGAAGAAAAAAATAATTTTAAGAAGGAAAGAGGTTCAACTGGTAAAGGTTGTTTTCTAGTGTTTGAATATTTTCAAGTGCTTCACTTGAAAATGACCTTCGCCAGTCGAAACTCGAGTCGTGCCAAGTGTTTAAATTTATATAACAGTGACTAACTAAGTCAACTAATATAATCCATATAAAATGTGCTTAAATAATTTATCAATTCAGTGAAAATTTATATATTTTGACGGTCAATTAACGCATGAAGGCCCATGCTAAATATATAAATTTTCATGTTAAATGACAGAAAAGTCAACTAACGATAAAATAAATAAATTGAGGAGGCAATAAAAAATAAAACGACGTGAAATGTGGCTGCAAATATAGATAACTAAAAGTCATTTTCAAGGTAAATTCAAATAAATATTCAATGAAGTATTTATTAAAAAATGATTCATATTTCAAAGACATGTAATAATAATACATATTCAATTTTAAAGAACTTTGGTCTCGATTCATTGTCGATTCGGTCTGTACATATATAAATCTTCGAATGTTTTAACAAGTTTATTATATTTTCCACACCACTAAACGCACCATGTCTTCTACTGAAACAATTGCTCAAACCTACGCTGGCAAAAACGTTTTTATTACCGGCGGTACAGGATTTATTGGCAAAGTTTTAACAGAAAAATTGCTAAGAAGCTGCAAAAATGTGGGAAATATTTATTGGTTATCCCGACCCAAAAAAGGATTGAATCCTGAAGAGAGATTAGTAAATACATTTGAAAATTCGGTAATTATAAATTACTAGTATATATAGAGTGTTAGGTAAACATGTGGCAAAAATTCAAGGGGTTATTCCTTGGTATATTCTAAGATTATTTTGTCTTATGATGAAAAACCTTGGGTGTTTTTCAGAAATCATCATAAGACAAAGATACAGGGTGAACAAAATTTGCGACAGTAACAACATTTTATTATTAAAAAGTACATGTAAAGTTGATCAATTTACAATAAATGTTTGAAAAAACTTCCTCCAGCCTGGATACAAGCATTCAATCCTCCCGTCATTGATTGCCGAACTCTTTCAAAGATTGATTTCAACAAATATCGAATATGGTTGTCGTAAATTTTGATCACCCTGTATCTTCGAAACAAAGGGGTTTTTCAGAAATCATCATGAGACAAAATATTCTTAGAATATTACAAGGCATAGTCCCCTAGAATTTTTGCCGCATGTTTACCGGACACCCTGTATAAAATATAAACGGTATTATAAAAATCCGTTAACTATAAACAAACTTTAACTGAAAAATAATATCGTAATTGAGCAAAAACGTGATTTTTAGTTATTTGATTTGTTGAGAGAAGAGAACCCAGAAGCTTTCAAGAAGATTAAATTAGTTTCAGGAGACGCACAGCAACTTAATTTAGGTATAAACGTCGATTTACATTTAATATTTATTATATATTTGTTGACTCTTTTAGGATTATCGGATGGAGACTATGAAGAGATCGTAAACAACGTTTCTATCGTCTTTCATATTGCGGCAACTATCAAGTTCAATGCGGATTTAAATGACGCGATTTTATTAAACGTTAGAGGGACTCGAGAAGTTTGCAAACTGGTGTTAAAATTGAAAAATATAACCGTAATATTTAATTCTCAATGAAGTATAAGTCATATAAATATATCACAATTTGCAGGCTTTTGTTCATGTCTCAACGGTATATGCCCATCACCAAAACAAAATTATTAAAGAACGAACTTATCACGTTAATGTAAATTGGAAAGAAGTTATAGAAGTAGCAGAAAACTTCAATAGAAACACGTTAAATGTGCTAACTGCGAAGTATATTGGCAGCAATCCGAACACTTACATTTTTAGTAAAGCGTTAGCCGAAAAAGTGGTTGAAGAAATGTGTGCCAATAAAGTACCTCTAATAATATTCAGACCAGCTATTGGTATAAATAAAATTATTTTTTTTTAATGTACAAACATTTTGAAGTTGTAGTTATATCTACTTACGATGATCCTTTCACTGGATGGACGGATAATTTAAATGGACCTTTTGGTATATGGTTAGGATTTATTAGAGGTGTTATGAATTGTATGATTTATAACAAGGAAGCAACATACGACATAATACCAGTTGATTATCTTGTTAAAGGAATGATATCTTCAGTTTGGAAACAGAGGTTTTATTTTGATACATACTATCGTTACATTACTTGTTGATAATTTTAGAAATACCAAAGGAATTGCTGTATATAATGGTTCCTATAAGAGCTACAACACGTCAGAGAACGAGGAACTTTTCGAAGCCTTTTATCATAAACTAAAAATTCCAAATGGGTTCTTTCCAAATAAACATGATATAGAAGGTTTTTATTGGTATACTATAAACTTTTATTTGTGTCAGCTATTACCCGCCTTTTTAATAGACATCATTGCCAAAATTTCAATGAAAAAACCAATGTATTTCACCCTTAAAAAAAAACACCTAAATATATTAAAATAATTATATTTCAGATTGCTGAAATTGCAGAAAAAAATTTTCAAGGCGATGTTAATGCTTTACTATTTTATGGTAGGTTCTTTTGAGATTAACAATGCAAAATTTCTGGATATCCTTGAAAATATCCCAAAGGAGGATTTTAATAACTTTGGTGTAGTCTGTAATGAAAGAAATGAAATTTTTAATAGCGAGTATGTGATTGACTCTGTGCATTTCATGCACCAGCACCTTCTAAAAGGAAAACTGATGGACAAGCAAATTGGGAAGAAAAAAGTGGCAATGTAAGTAAATCAATTGATCCGTTTGCAAATGATTTACTTACATAAATTTATTTTCAGAATGTTAATTTACAACAGAATTAAATATTATACTTTTCGTTTATTCTTAACAATTTGTGCCGCGTACGCATGTTTTTATTTAATTATTCAATAAATGAATTAGTGGCAAAAAGACATTGAGATCGATAAGCTTTTGGTACAATATAATCTTGAAATAAATATTACTATTATTATATGGAAAATGAATGAAAAATCAATTGTTGCTTTGACAACTTTCTACTATTGATTTACAACTGCATATCCACAAAAAATAGTAGTATATGATATAAGTGTGTGGATATATAATAATCGGGTAATTACCCCCCTAAGAATTTTTCGCTTATACATTTTTATTGGTAAAAATTACCGATATTCAAACATTTTACACCTTTATTTCACAATTTTTCCAATGATGTTTATCGTCTGGATATTAGTTTAAAAAGTAGGTGTCAGCATCGAACCATTTCTTCAAAATTTTGAGGCCGAGAATTCTTGATTCAAAATAAGAAAAATCAATTCAATTTTAATATACGTCAGGAAATTTACTTTCACTACGTCTATGTTTTTTGTTCAGTAACGCGAGTTTTTGCCATAGTAATAGCAAATAGAAATCGTTTAATAATAAGACTCCATTTGATTTAATTTGGACTTTTACGCTCGATTTGGATACTTTTACACACGATTATAATAATGGCATCCTTCCTTCACATACTATCATGTATTTATTAATGTGTTCATTTTGGTGTGCGAGTAGATAAAGTTTATTTATATTTATATCATATACAAGCTGGTTTAACATTACAAAAGCATTCGACTTTATGTTGCATGAGTTTCTCATCAAGAAACTGTTCTACTACTCCCTTGATCCGAACAGCATTGCACTATTGAATTCATATCTAATAGAGAAGCAATATATGAGCTCAACAATATTAAATCAGATAATCGACAGATGTTATATGAAATGCCACAGGGCTCTGTATTAACTCCCGCGCTGTTTCTTACTTATATACAGGGTGTTTCATAAATATCCGGTAGAAATTGTAGAAAATTGTGTTCTAGAGCAGCTATTCTCAACCGCTGGTCCGGCGGACCACCAGTGGTCCGCGGAGAAATTTTACAGGTCCGCAGACAATTTTTTGTATCCGCGAAAAAAATTTACTTATAACAATTTAAAAATAATAACTAAATTTTAATTTAATAAAAATTTAATTTATAAAATTACGAAATACAAATATCTTAAACTAATTGTAATTCTATGTAATTTATGATTAGTACGGCACTGAAGAAAAAAAAGAAAAATAATTACATATCTTTACATTTAAATATTATTGTAAGTAAATGATAATAAAAATGTTACAATTAACTTGTAGTAGTTCTACCAACAGGTAGATTTTTGGTGATGGATATATATTTTTCCTTATTTTGGGAAATGATATTAATTTTTTTCTCGTCAGATCCAAATTCTTTAATAAATAAATGAACATCATAATTCGACATGTTATGGAAAAATACCGGGATCATTTTAGGTATTTTATAATTCAAATTACAATTTGAGTGGGCGGCTCCCCGACATTTACCCGTTAAATGATCGTGATCGGCGACTTTGTCTGTTACTTGTAATAATTTATTACATATGTGACAAGAAGTGGCCGTATCGTAGGAATTTTGCTCATCTGCAGTTAATTTAATCATCGGAAGTATAACGCTTAAATGTTCCCTGTATAATTCCTTAACATCTGCATAGAGGTTCTGACAAAACAATTTCGGGCAATCTTCCCCGGTATAAGTGAAAAATTTACTCAATGAGTCATCGAATGAAAATTTTATATTATAGGCGAAACTGTATGGTACATGGATATGAGTCTGATTAGTATAGCTATTGTCAGGGTTCGGTGAGCATGTATCAACAGGTTTTAAAATTGATTTAAAATCTGCGTATAAAACAAAGGATATACGCATTTTTCTATCGAAATTTTAATATATTCCCCGGCATCATATCACCTCTCTTATCTTTTACAAGGTCTTCCGTCGGCATAATAGTGTAAATTTTGCTGCAGTCATTCAATTTATGTTGATTAAACGCGAATTCATTTGAAAAAAAAGGTTAAACAGCCGTCACATAAATATTTTTTTCTACAATCTACCGAGATTTGACTTCTTACAAGCCGTGAAATATTTGTAATATAAACAGAATGACCCCACTTCCATTTAACCCCTTCTTCCAAATATAATAAATTTACATGTCTTTCCCTAGTCGCATTAGTATGGTAAATTGGTCCTACTACGTCATGTTGTTTAGATTTAAAATTAAACTCCAAGCTATAAACGTTAATACTAATATTATTCATCTGTTCAAATTTAGGAATGTTATTGATTCTAAGCGGAAACTCTAATCTGTCATATAAATTGAAGAAAAGTTGGGATATGAGGCCGGGCGATCATAACTCATATTCGTGGGGTGTAATGCGGATACAATGCTCCATAAAAAAAACAAAATTCGTCTACATTCTGAACATTGATACAAGCTTTCCGATCCCTAATCTCTTTTGGCAGTTCAATAAATGACGACCCACGTATTGGTTTATATTTATTGATATTAATTTCTAAATGGGAAATCTCCCTTAGTGACCAACCCGAATCTTTCTCCTGAAACTCGCTACATTTGGTTTTAATTTTGGCACACATACTGTCATAAATTTCATCAAAGTTACTCATGCTACGTGTTATTTCGCGATATTTTGTATTAAATGACTTTAATTCACCTTTGTGTAGTAGTTCTTTAATACCTAGTAAAATTTTGTTAAAAAAATATCACTGGTCCGCGAATCTTTTTTTTAAATTTTACTGGTCCGTGGGCCAAAAAAGGTTGAGAAACGCTGTTCTAGAGCACAAACAAAGAAAAAGATGAAGATGTGTTCGTAAACGCTTTCTACATACAAAGGTCCCCAGTATGTGCCGCACCTGGTTGACTATCAAGACGAAAAAAGCGGTAGTTCGGCATCAATAACAAGTACACACAAAATTTGAATCAATTAACATTTTTTGCGTCTGAGATATTAGCAAAAATGTTGTGTGAAGCCACTCTCTTTTAGGGGCAGTAACTCAGGAAGCGTTTTCGGACACCTCTTCTTAGGGACTTTTTTTCTTATTTTGGGCTTTAGAACACGCCCTAGAATTTCTACCGCACATTTATGAAACACCCTGTATATGATTTGCTGAACTGCATGAAAACAAAGATATGTACACTATTTGCAGATGACTAGGGCAACCAAAAATATGCTCTTAAAAAACTATAAAAAATAAAATTTGCATTTAAAAAAATATAAGCTCTTAAATCTGAAATAAATTAGATGAAAAAATATGAAGAACGCAGAAGATGCGACAATACTGGGCAAAGATCAAAGCCAGATCAAAACTGTTGAACAAGCGTGGTCTAAAGTAGGCCCGTTCGAAACAAGAATAAGAAGAAGAAATTACAAATATGCCATTAAAGTTCTCAGAAAGAAAGTTATTCCTGTTTGATCGTAGGACATTTTTGTACATTGAAAAACTTCGTTCCACATCAATCGAAGTTATTGGCGCAAATTTAAATGCCATTGCTTCAATAATACTATATTTATTGTCTATTGTCGTAGAACCTCTAGACCTAGACACGTTTATTGAAATTTCCTTCATAATAGAAAAACCAAGATTTTCAACCGTTGCAAGTTGTTTTTTTACATAGTTCTATTTGCATGTTCTATTACCTCAATCAACGTCTTAATCAACGTTTCAAGCGAAGTAATTGAGGCTCTAAAAAATCCATAATTTGAAGCAATTGAAACAAAATTAAATTTTATTTCACCGTCACTTAGTAGCTCCTTTGAAATTTGGATTGATGCGGCCTCTTCTTCGCCCAGTACATTGAACACTTTCACAATTATTTCGAAGTTGGTGGCATAGTACACTGCGGCACCAAGACATGTTCCCCATCTAGTAGTTATTGGTTGCGGAGGAAGTGCGACGACAGATGTCAATCATTAAAAATCGTTACCCTTCACGGTGATTTCAAAAATACTTTTTTTACATTGGCTATTAGACGATCGACGTTAGTATAAATTCCTCGAATTTGTTCCCAAACTCGTTAAAGTCCATGTGCAAGGCAAGTCAGATGTGTCACTTTTTAATAAAATATTTGTATGGCCTGAGCTACTTTTACCTTTATGGAGCGGCAGCTGATATAAAGAGTAAAATCGAATCTCGATTCAAACTTTCACCCAGAATTTTCATTGAGTCATCAAAAAGTCTTGCAATAGTGCTATGATTTGCCTTGTCTAGCACTGCAGTATTTAATACAAATTTGTGCTTAGCGATCAGTTCATCGTGCCCCAAAATTCCAATGACGACGTTTGTTACGTATCTTCTAGTTATATCAGTAGTTACATCAATTGAGATCCATAAAAAATATATTTTTGACGCTATTTTTGATAAAGATAATACCTACCTTGGCCGACGTGACGCGTCTTGAGATTTCCGTCAAAAAGCAGATCAATGAATATAAATATTTCAACCAAATTGAGCATAATATGCACTAAAAATATGCAGTTATTTCGAAATATGCCTTATCATAGCAAATATGCAATTTATGCTCTTATTGGTGAAATATGCCAATATATGCCTTTACAAATAGGGCTCTAAATTCATAGTTTAGTCAGAAACACATTTCTGGCTAATCCATTCTTTTATAAGTAGAATGAAAAAATATATGCATTTGCATATTTTTGGTTGCCCTACAGATGACACATCAAGTTCAAATAGTTACTAGCTATGCAATGATTCAAAGTCAATAATGGAAAAAAGCCCAAAAACTTCTTGAAATAGACCGAAACTCACGTAGAATTCAGTTGATGAATTTTGGACACGGGATAATTTTGTGAAGAAAATAATTATGAGTGACGAAGCACATTTTCAATTGCATAGGGAGAGGAACAAACAAAATTTACGTTACTAGTCTGCCGAAATAAGTTGAGGGTTATTTGTAAAATTTCTACCATAATTTTACCTTTTCACATTACATATATATAAAAAAAAATGGTAGTTTATTTCTGGTTCAAGGATATATAAACTAGTTAAAACTGTAACGGCGATAAACCGTATTAAGCCTTATAAAACTTACAAGCTTTCAAAACCATCAAACTCTTGCTTAATTTCCTGACCGTCCCTCATCTAGTAATCAACTTATCTCTTAGTCTACGGCCTGAGTGCCCGCTCAAACAGAGCGTGGAGCGGGGCGTGGCGTGCAGCGTGCATTTCAAACACATGGTCTTAGTAGCAGGCGTCCTGAGTATATAAGTGAGCGGGGCGTTTGGGTTTGCGTGCAGCGGAGCGGGCAGCGTGGCGTGCACGCTCATTTCAAATCAGTTTGTGTTTAGCGTTCCTCTACAGCGTGCAGTATGTCGTTAGATGAAATCGGATGCAGCTGCACGCCCCGCTCATAACTCAGGCTAGAACATTGGCCGCTTAAATTTGGCCGCCCATTTTTGGCAGCCCATTGCCCGCTTAAACTGCACGCCCCGCTCACCTAGCTGCACCTAGCCTTAGAAAACGTGATGTTGGATCATATTTTTATTTATTTTTAGAATTCCGTACCGAAAAGGGAACCCATATAGGATCACTTTGTTGTCCGTCTGTCTGTCTGTCTGTCTGTCTGTCTGTTTGTCTGTCTGTCTGTCCGTCTGTCTGTCTGTCAAGACCATTTTTCTCAAGAACGCGTAGAGGTAACAAATTGAAATTTGTATCAAATACTCGGGTCTGCGGTCTCTTTCAGCTGTGAAAAAATCAAACTTGTAAGTCAACGCGATAAAAAGATATGACCGTTTATGTCGCATATTTTGCGATTTCACAAGGGAATCAAAACCTATAGGGTACTTCCCGTTGACCTAGAATTATGAAATTTGGCAAGAAGCGGTGTCTTACAGCACATGTAAAGGGAAAAATCCGAAAACCGTAAATATGTAGTTTAATTACAAGAAAAATGCGAATTTACTATAAAAAACCTATGAAAATACACTAATGTTGTCGTAGTGGTATTGTCAGGCTCCAGAAGCATATGGGTTGCATACAGTTAGGTCCTCCTCGGTTAGGTCTGAAGGTTAAAAAGTATGAGTTGGCACAAAGCTGTTTATTCTGAATTTTCTTTGTTTATATTCGTTATGCATTTCATCACGTACGCTCTATATACATAATATATACAGGGTATATATTATGTCTAAATTTTGCTTGTTTATAACCGACATGCGACATACTCAAGTCCCGTAACATCCTGAATATATTATATTTCGTCTAATTTTTCTTTATAATCTACATATACTTAAATCACGTACGCCCTATATTTTTTGGTAGTCAATTGCCCAAAAGCAGTCAATTGAACAACTAAATGTTAAGAGTATCGAAATAGATCTAGAAATAGTTAATATATTAGTTTATATTAGATCTAGAAATAGTTAGATCTTAATATAAGTTAGTGAATAAGTGTAATACTAAAATAAAGTTTTATTTTTATAAATTTAAAAATATTCGCGTTATTTAAAAAAAATACCCTGTATACTTTTATACAGGGTATATAGGTATATATGCAAAATTGAGCAGTAAAAACAAATAGTGAAGTTCCAGAACCCCTAAACACTCATAGTGAATGGGGGTGTATGGTAATAAAATATAGAGTAGAATTCCATCGTACGACAGCGACATATTGAGGTTATGCTTGCAGCGGTACTAAGATGGTCGTGATTTCAGGAGGGCCACTTGTCAAGTTAACTGACTGTGCTTGTTACGTCCTCCACAAAAAAATGCCTTACTTACAAGTTTGTACGGAACCCTCGGTGCGCGAGTCACAACTCGCACTTGGCCGGTTTTTTTGGTGTTAAAACCGCGCTCCCCAAAAATAAATTACCTAGTCTCGAAAAAAGAAAATATTTAAATTGGGAAACACGGTAAATTGATAAAAATATGTATTTTTATCATAATATCTGAGTTTATACACTTGCAAGTAAATATTATGTTGAAATATATAGCATTTACTTTGGTTGCTTTGCTTTAAATATGTCATGTAATGTTAAATCTCACTTTTTAAAAAATAACACTTTTTGTAAGGGGACGGCCGTGAAAAACTTGGGTTCGATCTTGAATGAAGGGGGAAACTCAGGATCAGTGTGGAACGGTTAAGAAACCAGTTCTTTCTAAACTTTTGTTTCATTTATGAAGATATATTTATTTAGGATGGAAAAATGATTTAAAATATAAGAAACGTGTCTTGAATGAATAATACTATTTCATTGATTGACAAACGGTCTTGTAGTTTTCTATTGCATAAACCTACTTGATAGAGCAAGCAATGATGACAATTTTGTGAAAATTTTCTTTTCTTTCTTTTCAGCTTGCAAGTGTTTCTCACGATCTGAGTGTATTTTAGCTCTTTGTCTTCTTTTATTTATTCCTTTTTTCTCGGGAAGGGATGGTCGCTCAGGAAAACGCGAATGTTTTTTAGCAAATTTAGTAGATAAAATTCATTATTCAAAAGCAGGGTTATATATTTCGTAAACGGACAATATGGGAAATAAATTACCGTAATTAATCTTAAATACAGGATATTAAAACGTCTAATAATGCTAGGGACGGTCTTGAAGACAATTAAAATACGCACATAAATTATTACCTGTGTTTTCACTAGAATTCGTCACCATGAAAGCACGAATTGGTTGAATTTAAACATGCAAAGAAAACAACATGCAAGCACTGACAAATGTGAAGGTCACAAAACCAAAATTTACTGCCTGGTTAGCACAGTGGCTTTCGAACTACGTCAATTGTGTTGGTGGACGATCAGGAACAAGAATTTGTCGACATACTTTATAGCTATAAAATAATAGGATCCCAAATGGATATCATAAAAAAGTCTATGTCTATTAAAGATTTCATATATTTTTAGATATAAGCATAAGTTAGATTCGAGGGGTCATCCACTCCCTGAAATGTTGCAATGTATTCGCAATTGTCTCGATTTTTTTGGTAATTCGAAGTACTCGAAGATATTACTAGCGTAATGCGTAATAATGTCATGTACTGCAAAGTAATGCCATGTAAAGGAAGAAAATTTGAAATATTTACTTTTAAATAATTAAATAATTTCAAATGCTCTGAACGTTAGAGTACATTTACTTGTTATTACTATGTGCAACCTGTAAGATATGAGTGCTAGTATTGAAGAAGACATCACGTTTGTAGTATCATCATTAAATAACAAGTGTGTTGAATTTCTATACATTTATTGAAATTGGATTGAAATACAACAAAATTACATTACTCTAAACTCAAAATTTTGTATTGCTAATCAATATTAATTCATATGTCGCAGTCCTGTGAAGTTAGCAACCGAATTTGCAAAAATATGATATTACATCGGAGTTCCTGGTAGATATGAAATAGTTCTAGAGTACTAAAAAATGGAAAATACCAAAAATTAACTAGCAACACTTTAGACATATTACATATATTACTGCACCTCGACCATAGTTCTGGAGTACTTGATCAATTTTGAAAAAAGTTCTGCAAAAATTTTGCAAAAAAAATTGAAAATTGCAAAAACAGTTCTTTTTGCGGATCTAAATAGCACCAATAAGACTTCTATCGAAGGTCCCTTTGACATTTTTTTATATCAAAAGATATTTTCAATAATAAGGGACCGATGGTTTTGAATGAATATTTATAAAATTCGCGCAACAGTTATGTTTGCAGTTCCTGATAGAGCATTTTCATTTTTCTGCAAAGTTCAAAATTGAAAAGATATAAAAAAATTAAACTTCACCGATGCGGCGAAGTGAAGAAAAAAAAATCGCGCCATAGTTCTGTTTACATTTCCCGGTAGAACTCTTCGAGTTCTATCGAAAATCCTTGTAACATTTTTCTGTGAAGTCAAATTTTGGAAAGATATTCGAAAAAAGTTCACTAATGAAGTTCAAGTTCAGCAATGAAGTGCAAAAAAAAGTGGCGCAACAGTTCTGTTCCTATGTGAATTCGTTGGTTTACTGTGAAAAATAACCATAACTAATTGTAAGTTCGATTTAATACAGGGTTATTACAAAAGAAATAGACACATTCAATGCTTTATTAATCCAAAACTAATAACGTTATTATGAATTCGTTTAAACTATTTTATACAGTTATTCTTAAAGTTTACTTTGGGAACTCATAGGGGCTCAATATGGTCTCCTCCTGTCAGACCGCACACTTCTAAACGATAGTCTAGTTCATTCCAAACCCGGGGCAACATATCTAGATTGATACTTTCCACAGCTCTTTCCACAACATGATGTTGTCACTCTTCTCAATCACTAGGAAGCGAAGGGACGTAAACCAGGCCTTTCATAAATCCCCATAGAAAAAAATCTCACGGTGTAAGATCGGGACTTCTTGGTGGCGACCGTACGAGAACGCAGTTGTGGCTATTGCACGGCCTATCTAGAGCTATGGAAGTGTTTCGTCCAGATAATTTCTAACGACTCGGTGCCAGTTAGGAGGCGCTGCATCTTTTTGGAAGATAAAGTTCCCCCCGTCCACATGCAGTTGAGGCATCAACCAATTGATTAACATTTGATGATATGTAGCTCCCGTTACTGTGTTTTCTTCAAAAAAGAAAGGACCATACACCTTTGTGCGAGATACCGCACAGAACACATTCACTTTTGGAGAAGCACCCAAATGCTCCACCAATACTCTCGGAGGTTCAGTCCCCCATATTTGGACGTTGTGTTTATTTACCTTGCCACTTATGTGGAACGTTGACTCGTCACCGAAAATTATCCTCTCGCAAAACTCATCTTCATTAAGTTCTTCATTTCGTTGAAAAAGACGTTAAAGATTCGCAACAATCTTTACATTTAAGCTTGTCATCTTTACGTAGATGCTTTACCAACTGAAATGTGTAAGGCGTCAGTTTTATTCGTTTAAAATTTTCCACACAGTTGGTTGCGGAATTTATAGTCCAAACTTGCACGTGTTGTTGACTTTTGTGGACTTCGTTGGTAAACAGCACGAACACGTTCCTCTGTTTCTTCTTACACATGAGGCTTTCCCGGACTTTTGCCTTTATATAAACACCCTGTCGTTTTAAATTTATTGTACCAATCGTCGATCGACTGTCTAGTAGGTGGTGATTTTCCAAAACATGTTTGAAAATATCGTTGGACAACAGTTACGGAGTTCGTTTTGGCAAATTCAAGCACGCAATATGCTTTCTCAGTAGAGTTTGCAGCCATCTTAGCTATTATGCTTGCGCAGTACTACCAACTGTACCATCGAAACTTCTACAGTTCTGCAATCTGACAGCGCAAAATGCCTGTCAATATCACACATAACTTTTGTTTTATAGAATACCAAAAAGTGTCTATTTCTTTTATAGTAACCTTGTATATCCAGCAATGTATGACTATGATTTTGACTTTGTTTTCTTCACTGAAACTTGGCTTCACGATAACGTGCTGAACAGTGACTTGGTGCCACCATCATTTACGATAATAAGGTCTGACGTAACTTCTCTAAATCAGGTCTCACTAGAGGAGGTGGAGTTCTTATTGCTACCAACAACAAGCGTTTAACAACACACTATTGACACTGTTATAATCTCGAACTTATTCCATAATATTGATATGGTAGCTTGCACCTGTTTCATTGTTTTTTTGAATTGATAGATGGTATGCATTTATATGACAATACCTCGATTTTGAATTTCGAGTCCTTTTTTGAACATTTTGAAGTCTTCATTATGCCATGCACTTATGATAATATTGTTATAGCCGGTGATTTTAATCTTTCACAGTGTAACCTAGCTCCTCGATAGACAATTTTATCTCTCTCTGTAGCCTCAAGCAAGTGAATACTATCACGAATTCTGGCGATAATATGCTAGATCTGGTTTTTAGTAATCTGAGCGCAGGTGTTATTAAGGAGCATTGCCCTGTTGTCCTTGATGATCCCTTTCATCCCGCCCTATTGGCATCTTTTACGATCCATGCCAGACAAAGTACGCCTAAGTTTACGCAAAATAATCATACGGTTCCCGTACACACTCAAAGTCATACAGTTCCCGTACACCAAAACCGATTTTGTCGGCCGATGGCGGACCGAACTACCCGGACGAGTAACTCGGACGTGTATGTGTTTATGGGAGTGACACTGTTGGTAACACTGTTGCAGTGTAGCAACAGTGTTACCACTTGCGCCGACATTGGACGTTGCCGGTATTTGAATGTTTATCCAACAGGGTTGGTCTACCGCCCTATTGGCATCTTTTACGATCCATGCCAGGCAAAGCACGCCTAAGTCTACGTAAAATAATCGGTGACATCCCAACAGCAAGTCGTACGGCTCCTGTAAACCAAAACTGATTTTGTCGGCCGATGGCGGACAGAACTACCCGGACGAGTAACTCGGACGTGTATGTGTTTAAGGGAGTAACACTTTTGGTAACACTGTTGCAGTGTAGCAACAGTGTTGCCAATTGCGCCGACATTGGACGTTTCCCGTATTTGAATGTTTATCCCACATGGTTGGTCTATTATAATCACAACTTATTAATTTTTCAACTCCATAGCCGTTTAGGTAGATAACAACAACAATTACCTAACTCTAAATACACTCAATTTTCACACCGGCAGTAGTAGACACCGGTAGGCAGGTGAGAAATCCCAACAAGTTTGGACTCGACGGTTGATCGGCTGTTTTCGGGCGTCATCGGACGATGACGGTCGTGTTTGTGTACGCAATCTCTTTCTTTTGCAAGTGTTTGATTCAAGCGTCCGAGTTAGGCCGTCGTCGTCCTAGCAAACTTCGCCCGATGACGGATTAGCTATACGCGAGTACACGATACAATTTTTGGCCGTGCCGATATTCCGGCGCTCTACCGGAATCTTAGTAATACTGACTTTACAGTAGTTGAGGAGTCCAACAAGTCATCAAGCGAACTCAACATTGTACTCCTGCCTGTATTCCATTCTCGATAAATTTGTTCCGCCTCGTTCCTCTTCTCGATCCACCTATCCTGGTTTTCACCCTCAATTATTGATAATCTGCGTTGGAAACGTGCTCTTCATATTGCTTATAAAAAATCTAAATCTTTGCTTGACTACTCTAGGTTCAAACACATCAGAACGTTGGTAAAGTTACAGATAAAGAAGGACCGCCTTCTCTAACTCCATATCGGAGTCAGCCAATAATATTTCCGCTGATCTTAAACGTTCCTGGGGATTTATTAGATCGAAAAAGCAATTCCAGCGTTCTTACTTCGGGACTGTACCCATATTTTTGCGCCTCCACTCACCAAACTTTTAAACAATATCCATCTATGTCATCAAGATCTATGAAGGCACGTTTTCAACTATTTGGAAACCCACAAAGATTTGTACATTAAGAATTATCGTCGCATCGTCATAATTTCCAATTTTTCCAAAATCTTTGAATCTAACATTTTTAACTGCATCTTCCCTCGCATCAAACATCTTATCTCCACTAAACAAAATGGATTCATGTCGTTCAACGGTGACAAACTTGGTAGGCTTCACTCAGTATGTTACTCCAGTTATTATAAGATACGTAAAGAGACAGCAACGGTCACGGTTGAGCGTACCATCATAAGAAAATACCAAATCGTAAAGTGCAGATCAAAAATCTTTAAATGGAGAGAAGAGGAAGCTAAACCATTACTTAGACTACAAGACGTGGAGAAGCTAACGAAAATTAAATACCAGGGAGACTTAAGTTCTAGAGCATTCTCCAATCACATACATCAACTGAACGAGGGTATCTCAGATGCAATACTAGAAACACGTCAACACAAGCCCTGATTCGACGATGACTGTAAACTGCAAAAAGAAAAATGTGTATCACTATTAAGAAAGTCAGATCCAGCCTTGCATGACCAGAAGAGGAGGTACAAGGCCTTAATAAACGAAAAGCGTACAACTTACGAAGAAAACGAACTGATCCTAAAGTTTGGATCTAAACACCTGCAATGGTGCCTTTTCAAAAAATCGAAAGGGCAAACAGTGTCGCAAATTCTGCTCCAAGACCTACAAGCTCACATCAAAGTGCTGTATACCGAAAGTGACACCCGGGAGATAAGCAACAACCACACAAAAAATGAGACCAACGACGCCTGGTGCGACGACCTATTTACGGAAGAAGAGATCCTGAGAGTGATAGCGGAGACTAGAAACAGGAAAGCCAGCGGGCCGGATACAATATTCAACGAACAAATAAAGCAGAGCTGGCCGATACTTCAAACTGAATTTGAATTACTGTTCAACAGGTGCCTGCTCGAGGGGAAAATCCCGGACGCCTGGAGGAGCATAAAAGTAATATATAAAAGGAAGGGCCCTCAATCAGATCCAAACAGCTACAGATGCATAGCCCTACAGCAAAACGGCTACAAAGCCTGTCTAAACTTATAAATAACAGAATGGCTCCCAAAATCTGAGACGCTATCCCAAAAGAACAGTTTGGCTTCCAGGAAGGGAAATCCACCACAATTCCAATCGCCAAACTCATCAAGGACATCGCAGTAGAGCTAAAGAAACCAAAAGGTAAAATGTACGCGTGTTTTGTGGATTTTCACAAAGCTTTCGACAGCGTAAACAGATCCTTGCTGATAGAAAAACTAATTGAAAGAGGCGAAGGGGTGAAGAATCCTAAAAGTAATTTGTTTTGCCAATATCATTGGCCAAAATAATATCCAGGTGACCGACGGTTTAGTTAGATCTACGCAAATAGAACAGACAAAGGGCGTGCTGCAGGGGGATAGTCTAAGTCCTACCTTATTCATTCTAATTGTTAATGACCTCCCAGAGAAACTTAAACTGGGAACGACAGACCTCAATATACTCATGTATGCCGAAGACCTAGTGTGCAACAGCAAATATAGATCAGATCTGACCACTGCCCTAAACAACCTGGCTGGATACTGCGAACAACGCAAATTAATAGTCAATCGAAACAAGACAAAGATAATGAAATTTAGAAGGGGTGGCAGACTAGCAGGGGACGACGTCTTCAAATTCGCCGAGGAGCATATCTCTATGACAAATAGCTATACCTATCTAGGGGTCAGCCTGCAGACCAAATTAAGCCTCTCGGATCAAGTCAAAAACAGGAGCATGCAGGCCAAAAGGGCGATAAACAGCCTCAAAAACATCTGCAGGTTATCACTAGACAAGGCCTTGCAACTATTCAGACAGAAGATAGAGCCCATTGCGTCATATGCCATTAAGGAAGTGGCCCCGTATCTGAAAGTTTCAGACTTAATAGAGTTGGATAGAATCAAGGCGTATTGCATCAAGAGAACGCTGGGGGTCCTTAAGAATGCATCAACACCCTGCAGGCTGAGGGGCTTGTCACGAGAGATACCATACCTTGATATGCCCGAACAAACCAGACTTCCAGCTCAGTGTTAAATAATTTCAAACCGACTTATACCTGTATATTTTTATACCTCGTAAATTTGATTACGTAAATATATATATATATATATATATATATATATATATATATATATATATATATATTATTAAAATTACTCCAGTTATTGCAGCAAGGGGGCAGGTGGATTGCATCTATACAGACTTTTCTACAGCGTTAGACTGCATTGAGCATGCAATCGTTATTAATACGCATTTAAACATAAGCTGAGTTTAGACCTACAAGTTTAGACAAGCAAGACTAAACATATAAGGCTAGACAGACAAGACTCGAGATATAAACAAAAAGACTGGGCAGGTAAAACTAGACTAGACTAGATAATAAAAGACTTGATATTTTGTATGAAATTTTTTTTTGATAGATAATTCACGAATGAGTGACAAATGTTGGCCGGCTGGGTCTAAGGCAGATTAAATATTGCAATGAATCAAATATTTATCGTCACGAATTGTGGCTATTATCTATGTGCATAAGGTAGGGTCCGTATGGAGGTCATACACTCGTGCAACCCTTCGTTGTTCGCACGCAAACTTGAGAAATTTATAAGATCCTTTATGGAATTAAAAGGCAAAAGAAAAACGCGAAGCGAAAAGAAACTAAAAAGAAACGCGAAATTGTTATTATCGAGGTGAAATCGTGACCGAAAATAGTTAACTATTTAAACTGTTTTACTTATAATAACAACGATATTATAATAACGATTCAGAAATGTTTATAGATTCTCTATATATATATATATATATATATATATATATATATATATATATATATATATATATATATATATTAGGGTGGGCCAAAAAAAACTTTTAATTTTTTTTTTTTTAGCTACTACGAAAATATCGTCCAAGATGACGAAAAAAAAATTCTAGTAAAGTTTCAGCCCTTAATATTAATATTAAGAGGTGGCTCATTGTGATTTTTGATTTCCCATTTAAATAACATAAGAAGTTATTTTGTTTTTGTGTGGATTTTTAATGCACTCGAACGAATAAATGCCTCGTGGAAATAAATACATATTCTTGTAGGAAATTTAACGATCTACAAAAAAAGTCTGAAATGATTTTTTGCTAAGTTGACTCGTTTAAAAGTTATTCGAGGTTAAAGTCCAACCTCAAATAGTTGAGGATAACTTTTACAATTTCTTATACTCTATCACAAAATATTGACTCAAAAACATAAAATAGCTTAGTTTTCTTAAATCTTATCGAGTTTTTTTTTGATAAAACAATAAAATTTTTACAAATAATCGATAATCGTAAGAAAAATCGATATTTTCATACCTAATTAAAATAAAAACACTCGGAACTGTACTTTACCTGAGAGCGTCATTCCCTCAAAAATTAATAAGTTCTTTATTTGCACTTAGTTTAGTTTGATTTTGACTAAGCTATTTTATGTTTTTGAGTCATTATTTTGTGATAGAGTATAAGAAATTGTAAAAGTTATCCTCAACTATTTGAGGTTGGATTTTAACCGCGAATAACTTTTAAACGAGTCAACTTAGCAAAAAATCATTTTAGACTTTTTTTGTAGATCGTTAAATTTCCTACAAGAATATGTATTTATTTCCACGAAACATTTATTCGTTCGAGTGCATTAAAAATCGAAACAAAAACAAAAAAAAATCTTATGTTATTTAAATGGGAAATCAAAAATCACAATGAGCCACCTCTAAATATTAATATTAAGGGCTGAAACTTTACCAGAATTTTTTTTTCGTCATCATGGAAGATATTTTCGTAGTAGCTAAAAAAAAAAAAAAAAAAGTTTTTTTTGGCCCACCCTAATATATATATATATATATATATATATATATCAGAAACTCTATAATAGATTAGATACCAAGTTTCTCAACAAATACCTTTACTAGACTAGCTTTATAAAATTAGATACAGTCTATCACTAACAGATCTGTACTAATCTCTCTAATTAACTAGACAAGACTAGACGAATTGTAGAAGATAGACTAGACAAGATATACTAAACAAGATGCTCTAGGCAAGATAGACTAGACCAGACAAGATTACATATACAAGACTAGATACATGATGGGTAAATAGACAAAGCTATTCCCAGACAAGATTATACCTAAGAATATATACAGGGTGGGCAATTAAACATGGCCCCCAAATATCTCCGTTACCTTTAGAGTGACGGAAAAAATATCCAAAAGGAATTTTATTGATTTTGAAGGGCTGACACAGTGGTTAAAACTACTTTTTGTCAATGTCATAGCTTATGCGTCCTCAAGGTCATCAATGGATGGTTTTTCAAATGGGAAAATGTTATTTTTTTATCAAGAAATTGTAGACACATTCTCACGAATCCAGCGATCGATAATATCATGACCACGGACGTTTCTTTTTGCGTGGATTAACACTGCCCCTTTCACCGAATAAATGAATAATTCGATCGAAACATCGGCGGAAAGATGAATTATGTGTGGATAACGTTGTGTATAAAGTTCCTACGCTCGTACAGAGTTCCTACCGGTCTCACCACAAATCAGAATCATATCGACTTTCTCTGCGTGACTGTGCAATACCATTTTCGATACCGTTATTCAAAGTTATTTACATTTCAAGGTCCTGATGTCATGGGTCACTGGATTCGTCTGAATAGTGGCTACAATGTATTGATACAAAAATAACATGTTCCCATTTGAAAAACCATTGATGACCTTGATGACGCATAAACTGTGATCTTGGCAAACAAGCATTTTTAACCATCGTGTCAGCACTTTGATATCAATAAAATTACCTTTATACATTTTTTGTCACTCTAAAGGTAACGGAGATATTTGGAGTGGTCATGTTAAATGGTCCACCCTGTATAGAGAATACCTATACCTAGAATAGGTAGAATACACATATAAAAGAAAAGTAGATAAAACAAAACACATGGGATTTGTTTGTTGTATAAGCGCTAACAGATATTAAATAGATAAGAAATAACTAACAGACATTTACTAAGTAGACCTCTCTAATTAACTAAACAAGACAAAACAGACTAGACAAGATAATCTAGATATGATAGACAAGGCAAGTTAGACTAGATATGATAGAGTTTGCAAGATAGATTAGACAGGTTAGACTATACAAGACTAGACCATTTTAGACAAGCGATACAAGATTAGACATACTAGAATAGATGCCTTATCTATCTACCGTTGTATGTTTAATCTTGTCTCGCTTGTCTAATCTACTCTACTCTATTTTATATCTATCTTGTTTCTTTCTTGTATCTATCTATTTTCTGTAGTATATCCAAACAAGATCAAACGCAAGAAGAAAGCTGATAAGTCTAAAGACAAGAGACTTTTTTTTGTTTTCTATACGCTTTTGAGTATATATTCTTGCCTGAACATATTTAGATAGGTATCCAGTATTGTTGATCTAGTCGTGTAAACTATCTATGCCATCATACACTATTAAGTGTCGTAATTATTATTATAAGATACGTGTTTCCTACGCAATTAGCATGATGTACAGACGAAAAGAACAATGCACCCTCAGTTTATGGCGCACACACACAAAGGGAACAACAATCTTCCTCATTTATCTTAATAATACGCTGAACTGCATAAAATTGCCTTTTTATGGGTGGTGGAAATGCGAAAAATTAGCACCTAAACACCATCACAAAAGACGAGTATAAAATTTACTTCCTTTTTTTACTAATTAATACTAAATAACTTTGCAAGCGACGAAAACTACTCTCTGAAATTAAATATCAAGTCTAAAAGTTTTATCAGTTATAAAGAAACTTGTCTGTCTAGTCTTGTCTGTCTAGTCTTGTCTGTCTAGTCTTGTCTGTCTAGTCTTGTCTGTCTAGTCTTGTCTGTCTAGTCTTGTCTGTCTAGTCTTGTCTGTCTAGTCTTGTCTGTCTAGTCTTGTCTGTCTAGTCTTGTCTGTCTAGTCTTGTCTGTCTAGTCTTGTCTGTCTAGTCTTGTCTGTCTAGTCTTGTCTGTCTAGTCTTGTCTGTCTAGTCTTGTCTGTCTAGTCTTGTCTGTCTAGTCTTGTCTGTCTAGTCTTGTCGGTCTAGTCTAGTCTGTCTAGTCTTGTCTGTCTAGTCTTGTCTGTCTAGTCTTGTCTGTCTAGTCTTGTCTGTCTAGTCTCGTCTGTCTAGTCTTGTCTGTCTAGTCTTGTCTGTCTAGTCTTGTCTGTCTAGTCTTGTCTGTCTAGCCTTGTCTGTCTAGCCTTGTCTGTCTAGTCTTGTCTGTCTAGTCTTGTCTGTCTAGTCTTGTCTGTCTAGTCTTGTCTGTCTAGTCTTGTCTGTCTAGTCTTGTCTGTCTAGTCTTGTCTGTCTAGCCTTGTCTGTCTAGTCTTGTCTGTCTAGTCTTGTCTGTCTAGTCTTGTCTGTCTAGTCTTGTCTGTCTAGTCTTGTCTGTCTAGTCTTGTCTGTCTAGTCTTGTCTGTCTAGTCTTGTCTGTCTAGTCTTGTCTGTCTAGTCTTGTCTGTCTAGTCTTGTCTGTCTAGTCTTGTCTGTCTAGTCTTGTCTGTCTAGTCTTGTCTGTCTAGTCTTGTCTGTCTAGTCTTGTCTGTCTAGTCTTGTCTGTCTAGTCTTGTCTGTCTAGTCTTGTCTGTCTAGTCTTGTCTGTTTAGTCTTGTCTGTCTAGTCTTGTCTGTCTAGTCTTGTCTGTCTTGTCTTGTCTGTCTAGTCTTGTCTGTCTAGTCTTGTCTGTCTAGTCTTGTCTGTCTAGTCTTGTCTGTCTAGTCTTGTCTGTCTAGTCTTGTTTGTCTAGTCTTGTCTGTCTAGTCTTGTCTGTCTAGTCTTGTCTGTCTAGTCTTGTCTGTCTAGTCTTGTCTGTCTAGTCTTGTCTGTCTAGTCTTGTCTGTCTAGTCTTGTCTGTCCAGTCTTGTCTGTCTAGTCTTGTCTGTCTAGTCTTGTCTGTCTAGTCTTGTCTGTCTAGTCTTGTCTGTCTAGTCTTGTCTGTCTAGTCTTGTCTGTCTAGTCTTGTCTGTCTAGTCTTGTCTGTCTAGTCTTGTCTGTCTAGTCTTGTCTGTCTAGTCTTGTCTGTCTAGTCTTGTCTGTCTAGTCTTGTCTGTCTAGTCTTGTCTGTCTAGTCTTGTCTGTCTAGTCTTGTCTGTCTAGTCTTGTCTGTCTAGTCTTGTCTGTCTAGTCTTGTCTGTCTAGTCTTGTCTGTCTAGTCTTGTCTGTCTAGTCTTGTCTGTCTAGTCTTGTCTGTCTAGTCTGTCTGTCTAGTCTTGTCTGTCTAGTCTTGTCTGTCTAGTCTTGTCTGTCTAGTCTTGTCTGTCTAGTCTTGTCTGTCTAGTCTTGTCTGTCTAGTCTTGTCTGTCTAGTCTTGTCTGTCTAGTCTTGTCTGTCTAGTCTTGTCTGTCTAGTCTTGTCTGTCTAGTCTTGTCTGTCTAGTCTTGTCTGTCTAGTCTTGTCTGTCTAGTCTTGTCTGTCTAGTCTTGTCTGTCTAGTCTTGTCTGTCTAGTCTTGTCTGTCTAGTCTTGTCTGTCTAGTCTTGTCTGTCTAGTCTTGTCTGTCTAGTCTTGTCTGTCTAGTCTTGTCTGTCTAGTCTTGTCTGTCTAGTCTTGTCTGTCTAGTCTTGTCTGTCTAGTCTTGTCTGTCTAGTCTTGTCTGTCTAGTCTTGTCTGTCTAGTCTTGTCTGTCTAGTCTTGTCTGTCTAGTCTTGTCTGTCTAGTCTTGTCTGTCTAGTCTTGTCTGTCTAGTCTTGTCTGTCTAGTCTTGTCTGTCTAGTCTTGTCTGTCTAGTCTTGTCTGTCTAGTCTTGTCTGTCTAGTCTTGTCTGTCTAGTCTTGTCTGTCTGGGAAATAATAATGAAACAACTAACGGAAAGAGGAATAGCGCCTTATCTCCTGCGCATGATAAGAAGCTACTTCGATAATAGAACACTGCTTCTACAGGCACATGGAGTTTCGGTAGAGAGAGAACTGAGTAGCGGGGTACCACAAGGTTCAGTTTTAGCCCCTACTTTGTGGAACATCTTGTATGATGGTGTCCTAAGACTGAAACTCCCGGAGGGTGCCACACTCATTGGCTTCGCGGACGACCTGGCGCTCGTGGTCTCCGCAAATCGGAATCCGTGCTAATGGAAACGGCAAACCGCACAATTCGCCAAATAACTGATTGGATGACAGCAAACAACCTGAGCCTTGCTCCCGAAAAGTCCGAAGCAGTGTTACTAACCGGCCTAAGGAGACTCAACCCAATACAGTTTAAAGTGCAACATACATATATAAGACCAAAGCACGAAATCACATACCTCGGGGTTGTCATAGACAAGAGCCTGTCGTTTGGTCCACATCTCACGAAGGCAGCAGCTAAAGGCATGAAGGTAATGGCGTTATTGGACAGAATTATGCCCAATGTAGGTGGGCCTAAAAGCTCCAAAAGAAAACTCCTTGGTACGATAGTACAATCCACCATGCTATATGCTGCCCCAATATGGGCTCAAAGTATGACAGTAGAAAGTAATATCTACAAACTGGCAAAATTTCAAAGAAAAACTGCAATCAGGATCTGTGGCGCATATAAGACTGTATCGGGGGAAGCAGTTTTGGTAATAGCTGGTATAGCCCCCATAGAGCTCCTGGTAAAAGAGAGAGCCGCACTGCATGAGGCCGGATGTGATAGGCAATCTAGAATTGCCGCTAGAAAAAATCTCCTGGCAGAATGGCAACAAAAATGGTGGGCGTCCGAAAAAGGCCAATGGACGAAGTTGATCATACCAGATATCACCACATGGGTCAACAGGAAGCATGGCGAGACGAACTTTTACATGACTCAGTTCCTCACAGGGCATGGGTGCTTCCGCGACTACCTGAAACAAATACGAGCCGCCGCAGATGACTTGTGTGAATACTGTGGTGATGTGGACTCGGTAAGACACACAATATTTGACTGCTGAAGATGGGAAGCAGAAAGGGACGAACTAACAGCCAACATGAAGATACCTTTTAACGCAAGAACGGTAATGGCTTACATGCTACAAGATATTGAAAACTGGGATAAAATTGCCAAATTCGTTAAATTTGTTATTTCCTCTAAGGAAAAAGACGAAAAACTGAGACGCCATAGAATGATCCACCAGTAGGCCCAAATAAGATGAATCAACAACTATCCTAACTACAAGACCAAAATAAAAGGAAAAACAGAAAAACTAGGGCGGTAAAGAAAAAACCGTCCGGGCTGCTCACCCTGAAGGAATGCGCAAGCGATACCGGGGTGGCGTACTTTTAAGCCAAGTGGAAGAAGGGGTTTAGTGAGTGAGAGCCTCACACACAGGCTGGTAGAGCTTCCCCCAAACCACATATAAAAAAAAAAAGTCTTGTCTGTCTAGTCTTGTCTGTCTAGCCTTGTCTGTCTAGTCTTGTCTGTCTAGTCTTGTCTGTCTAGTCTTTTCTGTCTAGTCTTGTCTGTCTAGTCTTGTCTGTCTAGTCTTGTCTGTCTAGTCTTGTCTGTCTAGTCTTGTCTGTCTAGTCTTGTCTGTCTAGTCTTGTCTGTCTAGTCTTGTCTGTCTAGTCTTGTCTGTCTAGTCTTGTCTGTCTAGTCTTGTCTGTCTAGTCTTGTCTGTCTAGTCTTGTCTGTCTAGTCTTGTCTGTCTAGTCTTGTCTGTCTAGTCTTGTCTGTCTAGTCTTGTCTGTCTAGTATTGTCTGTCTAGTCTTGTCTGTCTAGTCTTGTCTGTCTAGTCTTGTCTGTCTAGTCTTGTCTGTCTAGTCTTGTCTGTCTAGTCTTGTCTGTTTAGTCTTGTCTGTCTAGTCTTGTCTGTCTAGTCTTGTCTGTCTAGTCTTGTCTGTCTAGTCTTGTCTGTCTAGTCTTGTCTGTCTAGTCTTGTCTGTCTAGTCTTGTCTGTCTAGTCTTGTCTGTCTAGTCTTGTCTGTCTAGTCTTGTCTGTCTAGTCTTGTCTGTCTAGTCTTGTCTGTCTAGTCTTGTCTGTCTAGTCTTGTCTGTCTAGTCTTGTCTGTCTAGTCTTGTCTGTCTAGTCTTGTCTGTCTAGTCTTGTCTGTCTAGTCTTGTCTGTCTAGTCTTGTCTGTCTAGTCTTGTCTGTCTAGTCTTGTCTGTCTAGTCTTGTCTGTCTAGTCTTGTCTGTCTAGTCTTGTCTGTCTAGTCTTGTCTTCTGTCTGTCTAGTCTTGTCTGTCTAGTCTTGTCTGTCTAGTCTTGTCTGTCTAGTCTTGTCTGTCTAGTCTTGTCTGTCTAGCTTGTCTGTCTAGTCTTGTCTGTCTAGTCTTGTCTGTCTAGTCTTGTCTGTCTAGTCTTGTCTGTCTAGTCTTGTCTGTCTAGTCTTGTCTGTCTAGTCTTGTCTGTCTAGTCTTGTCTGTCTAGTCTTGTCTGTCTAGTCTTGTCTGTCTAGTCTTGTCTGTCTAGTCTTGTCTGTCTAGTCTTGTCTGTCTAGTCTGTCTGTCTTGTCTCTTGTCTGTCTAGTCTTGTCTGTCTAGTCTTGTCTGTCTAGTCTTGTCTGTCTAGTCTTGTCTGTCTAGTCTTGTCTGTCTAGTCTTGTCTGTCTAGTCTTGTCTGTCTAGTCTTGTCTGTCTAGTCTTGTCTGTCTAGTCTTGTCTGTCTAGTCTTGTCTGTCTAGTCTTGTCTGTCTAGTCTTGTCTGTCTAGTCTTGTCTGTCTAGTCTTGTCTGTCTAGTCTTGTCTGTCTAGTCTTGTCTGTCTAGTCTTGTCTGTCTAGTCTTGTCTGTCTAGTCTTGTCTGTCTAGTCTTGTCTGTCTAGTCTTGTCTGTCTAGTCTTGTCTGTCTAGTCTTGTCTG